>ONZH01021260.1:0-15031 GCA_900303285.1 Rhinella marina | reverse complement strand
ATGATAGGCCACCCTAAAAAGAGTAAGATCAGATATAGTTTTTGGATACAAGCATTTATTTTACAATACAATTGAAATGAGTATTCTGATTTTATGTAAATAAAGCTCAATCACTGCATAAGGGGGCAGTCACACGACTATATCCATTTTTCGGATCAGCATGTCCCATCCTTTGTTAGAAATATAGTGTGCTGTCCACATCTTTTCCCGCCCCTTTGAAATGAATGGGTCTGCATCTGATCCCGCATAAAATGATACAGTCGTATGAATGTGATTGCTGTTAGGGATGAGCGAAATGACTTTGGATACTTCATCCGAAGTCGATTCGCATAAAACTATGTTTTAATACTGTACAGAGTTGGCGCTCCATACAATATTAAAATATATTGGCTTCCGATGAGCCGAAGTTATTGCTTCGCGAAGTCTCATGAGAACTTCGTGTAATAACTGGCAAATTAATTTCTACTGTAAAAAACCTTCGGTACCTTGGAACCAAACCCGCGTTTGATACAAAGGTTTTTAAAGTAGAAATTAATTCCAACGTTATTACACAAAGTCTCACAAGACTTCGCAAAGTAATAACTTCGGCTCATTGGAGTCAATACATTCTAGTACTAGTGCCCGCTCCGTACAGTATTAAAACAAAGTTTTATGCGAATGGACCCAGACTTCAGCCTCATGAACATGAGCATATTTTTTATTTGTGTTTTTATTTTTTGCTGATTGCACACTGACCCACTCACTTTTATGGGGTGATGCACATATTTTTTGCTGATCCGTGCGCCTGTTCCTCAAATTATAGAAAATGTATTATTCTGGTCTGAATTTCTATTGATTAAAGTGAGAAAAATGTGGAATGCACACTGAAGGTATCCATATTTTGTGGATCTGTGGTTTGCAGACTGAAATACATATGCAGTTGTGTGTATGAGGCCTAAGGCCTAACGAGGTGAGTGTGGTGTATTACTACACAGTAGATTAGTAGACTTTACTTTCACACAATTCCATAGAGAATGGTGTAACTAGCAAATTCCTAAATCATCCATCTAAGAAATATGCCAGCATCCTAAAAAAACTGTAAAGACATGACCACTAGGGGTCTCACTTCCACCTAAGTTGCAGTCCCCTGCCTGTGGTCAGGCGAGATCCATCTTTGGTAACAGTGGCTCAAAAGACGGTTAAGAGGAAGTGAGGGTGTGTCAGAGCTAGTTAAGGTCCTGATACTGATAAAACAACTGCTTCTACACAGATACTGAACATCACAGGAGCCTCCTGTGTGTCTGTTAAGTGTGATTTCTCTCTCCTTATCTGTTCTGTGAGCTTCGGAGCTGAAAACAAACATAGAGCGAAGTAAGAGAAAGGACGTCACAGCAGTGCAGGGTTGGAAAAGGGTGACATCCCTGCTTCTAAGGCTACTTTCACACTAGCGTTTTTAAATTCCGGTATTGAGTTCCGTCATAGGGGCTCAATACCGGAAAAAAACGCTTCAGTTTTGTCCCCATTCATTGTCAATGGGGACAAAACTGAACTGAAGACAACGGAATGCTCCTGAAAGCATTCCGTTCCGTCTTCAGACCGGAGAACAAACCGGCAGCATGCTGCGGTTTTCTCTCGGTCCAGGCATCCGCACCAAGACGGATCCGGAATGACCCCCAATGCAAGTCAATGGGGACGGATCCGTTTGGTGTGACATACCAGTAATCCGGATCTGTCCTCCATTGACTTGCAATGGGGGGGGTCATTCCGGATCCGGCTACACAGAAATACATAAAGACATACATACATACAGACATACATACATACATACATACACATACATACTCACATACTCCAGGCAGGGACGCCGGCAGCATGTCTTCATGCGCCTCCTGCGCGCAGCTATGACGTTTCCCCACTGCGCCCAGCTGTATGTGTATGTATATGTATGTCTGTATGTTTGTCTGTGTCAACATGTGTGGGGCCGGAGCACTGCTCCGGCTCCACACATGTATCAGCGGCAGCACGGATCCATTGGCACCCTTTAGGTGCCGGATCCGTGCTGCCGCTAGTGTGAAAGAGGCCTAAGTGAAACACATCTAGCTGTGCAGTTGAAACAGGGAGTTAAAAGCTGAGAAAACATTAGGGAAGCCCAAACATAAATGTTCATTCACAGTCATGATTGTACCAAGAAGCACTGCCATTTTACAAACTTTTTTTGAAAACTTAGGTATGCTTTAAAAATGCTACTGCTTTATAGCTAATATTAATGAACATTGTCAGTCTGTGTGTCTTTTGCAGATAATCTGCGCTTAGGTAATTGTATCACTAGTATTAATCATTTTCATTTGGATTGGTAAATGCAGTTAATGCAAATTAGTTAAAAACAATGTATTCAGCCAGTGAAATGAGTTACCTGAAGGGCTAGTCGATCATTTGTGGGATTGACCCCGTTTCCAATATAAAGCTCAGTTTTTCCTGCAAATTTCTTTACCTCTTCACATAACATGATTTCTTTAGGAGAGGTTATTAATTCCAGAGTATTATGTCGTTTCTCCTGTGTATGAAGATTCATATGCACATTAAATACTGGCCTTTATTTACATAAGAGTAAAGCTGGCCATACACATAGGCTAACTCATGTGGCCATCAGCTATCTATCACAATCCCCTAATACACATGCATGCTTGGCAAAGCTTTTTTGTGCCATTGTGAATGGAAGAGGCGAGAAAGCCACAGCAAGAAACCTCTGTCTGGCAGATTTTCTCACAGAGAATGAAAGGACTGCATATGTTGAAAACTCACATGCCTGACCTTTCTATTCCTTGATATCTGTCACTGGGGGAATGGCCCCCATACATGGTTGGCCCAACCTGCAGATCTGCTGCAGATATTTCTGTGAATGCTCCACACACTTAAATTGGGTTTGCAGAATTCCATATTCAGGTGCACAGAATGGATTTTTCCTTCATGGAAATTTTTGCAAAAAAAAAAAGAAAAAAATCTGCCATGTGTACTTTGCACATATGTTTTAGAAGAATAAAATTTAGGTAAATGTTGTTTCACTGCATAAGTGAGCAAACATATATTACATACCTTCTCCAGTTTATTTTTGGTTAAAACAGCAAATCTTTTCTTCAGTGATTTCCTGTGAATCTTCTCTTTGTCACCGGATACCTCTGCATGGGTGACAAGTTTTGTTAACATATCATACACCATGAAAATTGTTTACAAAGATAATTTCCTTAGCATAGTTCTGGTAAAATATAGCCAAATCTCTTACAGACAAAAGGTATATAGATGGTTTGCGTCACACTTAAAGGGGTTTTCTCATCTTAGACAATGGGGCATATCGCTAGGATATGCCCCCATTGTCTTATAGGTGCGGGTCCCACCACTGGGACCCACACCTATATTGAGATTGGAGGGGGGAGAGGAGGTTTCCCGGGGTCCGGCCACCACCAGGCGCAGATCCCCCGCTGCTCCCATAGAGATGAATGGGAGCGCCCCGCACATGTACGGCCACCGCTCCCATTCATTTCTATGTAGCCGATGGAAATAGCCGAGCCAGCACTCTGCTATTTTGGCCGGTCCCATAGAAATGAATGGAGGGCAGCCGCTCAGGAGTTTCCTGGCTTGAGAGGCAGGTACGGGCATAGAGCCCATTGCCTCCACAGTACATATACAGATTATTGGAGCGCTCCTCCTCCCTTAGCCTAAGCCTGTCGACCTGCATAGGCTGTGATTCAGTATCCAAGGAGGTAGTAGGAGTGGTAGAAAATGGCCTCTGGAATCTGGTTGCCAGTTGAAAGGACCTTCTCTCTGGCCATCTCTTTGGATCTTTCCCGGAACCGCAAGTCAATTCTTGTGGCCAGAGAATCCATCCAGAGTAGACCGAATGTCCTGCCCCACCATTTCATCCTTGATTCAGTTTACCAGTCCCTCCCAAAAAGCCACCACCAGGGCTTTATTATAAATACTACAAAATAAAAAGATATCTCTGCATCCAAAAATACCCAAACTATTAAAATTGTGTGTGGTGAATGCTGTAATGGGAAAAAAAAGAATAGTCAATTTCTTATTTTTATTTTTTTTAAGTTGCCCCCCAAAAAAATGAGCCTGACACAGCTCTGTAGACTGAAAAATAAAAAAGTTATGGTTGTCAAAAATGGTTATGCAGAGAAGAATATATTTTTTAAAGTTTTTATATTTTAAAGTAGTAAACATAATAGAAACTATGTAAATTTGTTATTACTGTAATCATGCTGACCCACAGAATAAGGGCCCTTGCACACGACTGTATGCACTCCGAGACACACGGTCCGTGAGTGGGCCATATGTCCCGGAGCGGCATAGATCGTGGGCACGGAAGCGCATAGCATCATAGATTACTATTGTCCCGCACTCATAATAGTCCCGCAGGCATAATAGTCCCGCAGGCATCCCGACGTGCGCAGCATCATAGTAATCTATGATGCTGTGCGCTCCCGTGCCCACGATCTATGCCGCTTCGGGACATATGGCCCGCTCACGGACCGTGTGTCTCGGAGTGCATATGGTCGTGTGCAAGGGCCCTTAGGCTGTTATTTTATTTTTAGCACACAGTGAATGCCATAAACACGAAACAAAAAAAAAAAAAATAAACCATGGTGGAATTACATTTTTTCAATTTTCCAATAGAAGCTATGGTTAATTAAATAGTTCCATTAAAAATACAACTATGAGAATGGAAAATGTATAAAGTTATTGCTCTTTGAAGGTGAGGAGGAAAATATAAAATTGCAAAAATTAAAATGGGCCCGATCCCTGAAGGGAATGTGTCATCAGAAAATGACCTATTGTTTAAATTACTTTTTATGTTAAACATATTGGGGCACATTTATTAAGACCAGCATTTTAGACGCCGGTGTTAATAAGCCCCTGCCAGCCTCTATATAACTTCAGCATATCCACCGCCAATTCTAAATATAAGGGCTCATGCACACGACCGTATGTATTTTGCAGTCCGCAAAAAACAGATCCAGAAAAAAATACGGATGACATCCTTGTGCATTCCGTATTTTGCGGAACGGAACAGCTGGACCCTAATAGAACAGTACTATCTTTGTCCGTAATGCGGACAATAATAGGACATGTTCTATTTTTTTGTTGAACGGAAATACTGAAATAGAATGCACACGGAGTAACTTCCGTTTTTTTTTTTTTTTTTGCAGACCCATTGAAATGAATGGTTCCACATATGGTCCGCAAAAAAACGGAATGGACACGGAAAGAAAATAAGTTCATTTGCATGAGCCCTAAGACAGTTTCCTTGCTGTCTTACATTTGGACCATTTTCTATGCCTAAACCAGACGCAGAAAATGATGAATTAGACAGGCCGGCAGGCCCAGGGGCGTAGCTATAGGGGAAGCAGGGGAAGCAGCTGCTTTGGGGCCCAGACCCACAAGGGGGCCCCTCAAGAGGGAGACTGAAAGATTTTATTGTCAGGGCCCACTCAACAGTATTATACAATGACATTATATACAGTGACACTATAGAAAGCGGATGGAGCGGCTGTCAGGCCTTGTCTGGGAGAGCTCAATCTTGACTAGCCACAAGAGTGAGAGTTGCATGTGAGTGGGGGTTGCGAAGAAGCTTCGGGGGGGGGGGGGGGTGGGGGGCCCTGTTCAAAAATTTGCTGTGGGGCCCAGTTAGTTCTAGTTACGCCACTGGGCAGGCCTCTTCCCCGCCCATGGCATGTTCCCTTTTTTAGGCCTTGCATGCGTGGGGAAGAAGTCACAGATTCTGCCGCAACATGGTGTATGACAGAATCTGTGCCAGATATACACCACAAAAATGGCGTATATTTCTTTTTAAATGACCCCTATTTTTTTTTCACTTTTTGGTGACAGAGCATGCCAAGAAATCTCTCCCATATAAGTCAAGGAGGTCGCCTACATTGTGGCTATGACCAATCTAGCTGCTCTCAAAAGATAGGAAGAAGGAAGTCTTAACATATTTTAAAGCTAGTGGCCAGTGTTAAGTCTGCAGGATTGTAGTTGTTTTTTTTTAATATAGATTCTGACATGCAAAATTAAAAAACAGTTTACCAAAAATTCTTAATTCTTAACGATGTGTTTAATATAAAAACATCGGGGCTCATTTTAGACGCCGGTTTTAATAAACCCCTAAGCTGGTGGATCCGCCAGTTCTAAATGTAGGACAGTTTCCTAGCTGTCTTACATTTAGACCTTTTTCTATGCCTGAAACAGGCGTAGAAAATGGTAAATGAGACTGGCCTACCGGCCCATCCCCTTCCCCGCCACGTCCACTTTTTTTAGACCTGATGTGAGAGGAAGAAGTTACAGATTGCGCACCTGAAATACACCTAATATAGGCATATTTCAGCATCATAAATGACCCCCATCATTTAAACAATAGGCCATTTTCTGACACATTCCCTTTAAGGAGTTAATGCTTAAAAATAATCCTGACAATACTGTACCTCTTTCTAACAAAACCATTTCGAACAGCTGATTCTGTAATTCTTCCTCACTAAAGTATTCCACTTTAGCTTGAAATGAGGCACCATGCCTTACACGGATAACACAGTTGGTTGTACAGTGGTAGGCTTCAGAATTACCCTTTCTGGAATTAAGCAAATGCAGCCTATTAACAAAATGCACGTTAGTTTTGTTGATATTTGTGATTAAAATGAATGTCAAATCACTATACAAATACCCTACTATTAAAGTGGGTTCTTCAAGATTTTTTAAAAAGCAGCATAGAGCAAGGGGCAGTATGAACTAGAGCTAAAACTTTACTCAGCTTCTATATTTCACATCAATGCTGCTGCTCTGGCTCCAGTTTTTCTAGTCCCCGCTGGGCCTGCAGCGTTCATGTGCCATTTATTGTTCATGTGACTGCTGTAGCCAATCACTGGCCTCAGCAGCAGTGATGGGGCAACAGGATATTTAAAGGAAGTTTGTCACCAGAAACCTCCCTATCAAACCAGGGGTTCAGTAAGATAACTTTAGGTAACCTGAATATAATCTGAGGATTCATTCCTAAGAAATCAGCATTTTTTTATAATATGCAAATGTGCTGTTTGGTACAATGAGGGCAGGGGCGTAGCTAAAGGCTCATGGTCCCGGGTGCAAGAGTTCAGCTTGGGCCCCCCTTCCCTACTTTGTGTGTCTTCTTATGCGGCACAAGGGTCTTCGGGCCCCCTCAGGCTCCTGGGCCCAGTAGCGACTGCTACCTCTGCACCCCCTATAGCTACGCCCCTGAATGAGGGCATTGCCATTGCTCTCGCCATACCAAAGATCCTCTCCTTCCAAAGAGGAGAACAATGGTGATGCCCTAGTGGCACTTAACTCATTTGCATATTATGAAAAACGCTTATATCTGAGAAACAGTGCCTCGGATCGGGAAGGGGAGAAAAAAAGTTTTATTTAGGTGATCTACACCTATCTAACTGTGCACTTGGTTTAAAAAGGAGGTCTGTCGTGACAGACTCCCTTTAAACCAGTGAGATTGTTGCTTTTTTTTTTTTTACCATCACCCTCGATTCTGTGCTAATTTTAAAAAAATAAAAATTATGGAAAAATCCTTGAATTGGTATTCTAAATCTAAATGGATTATGCTCTCTTGGATCAATGCTAGTGCTACCAAGTCTAGATTCCAGAATGGAGTAATTTTATAAACCAATTTATATGAATGAGAATCATGATAAGTGAATTGAAGGGGTTGGCTACGTCAGAGAATAGGACGGTGGCCATTTTATTTTTCCTAATCATTGCTCCCTAGACAAAACGAGCCATTATAACTAATGAAAGGTATTTGGGAATATATTTATAATGAAGTAATATTTAAGTATTTTCATTTTCCCAGAGGACACATATAACAACTATGTAACTTGCTGTAAACTTAGTGTACTTTCAGTCATCCTCAACATACTGTATCTGCAGTCTAGCAGGATCATACTACATTTTGTGTCCTTCTCTTGACCTGTTCCTGTTTTTGTCATCTCCTTTTTCTACTATTTGCAGCATTGTGTATGTTGATTGCCTGTGCTTTCATAGTATTGCCTGGACATGGGTTCCCCACTCCTCCACTGTTATTATTTTTCCTCTTTCCATCTCAGTTTATTTGCTCTTTTTGATTTTTTTTCTTAAAGTGATGTACTACACATTCAGCACAAACTGCCCCATTTCACTTATGGACCAGTCCTGGTGTCCAGTGGATCCATGTTTGCCACAAATACTTAAGACTTTCACTCATTATTTAATGATGCAGTCAGCCCTGTTTATCATTTCTTTGTTTTTGAGCATTTTTTTAATTTCTGGTGAATGTATTAACCTGCTTCTGAAATCAGAATTAAATCCAAAGCCAAGACAGGTAATCTCATTGATATAATATTGATACATCTCACTTACTCTGGAAGCAAATAAGGTTCAATGGATACACGTGTATGATCGGTGAAATATCTGCTCATTTCTCTAAAGGATATTTCGACTTTTCGCTGTTCCTAAACAAGCATAGATTAAAGAAATTTGGTTGCGGAAACATACAATTCTAAAGAACAAAATGTGTTAGTAAAACAGTATGCTGATAACCAACATCAAATTTTGAATAGGTGATAAATGTTGTTTTTAGGCTAACCTCTTTATACCGGAGAAGCAGGCTCGGACTGGCCACAGGGGTACAGGTGAATCTCCTAGTGGGCCCCTGAGCAAGGTGGGCCCCTAGTCTACCACCCCCTGCACAAGTGGCACATAACACAGTAGACTTATTGCACTACATACATATAATCAATGTACAGCACCTCCACCAGCCTATGTTATTATAAAAAAACTTGATAGATTATTAAAGAGCCTCCCCAGTTTATATAGACATGATCAGAGCTGAGATGACTTCTAGGTATAGAGGAAAGCTACCAGTGTCCTCTTCTCACCAGGACCTACCTTCTCAAAGTTGATTCAAGCATCTGGTAGCATCTTGCTGCTGTCTGAGCAGGTAATATTTGTATGTATCCGCACGGTGGGCCCCCAATAAATTTTATTGGTGGGCCCTAGGCACCCCAGTCCGACACTGCGTAGAAGACTTATCTAATATAGGGAGATGTAAACATTTCCTCTCTAATGTAGTAATTAAAGCTCTAGCCCTAACCCTTTTATAATATAAGATGTATTTATCCATTGGAAATAAGGTCTTCTTCGTGCTCTGTGATGGCCAGGGGTAGGGCCTAACAGGATGTCTGTCAATGATATGTCAATGATGCAAAATTGTAGTATTGCAGTCTATCATATGAGTAATCAAGTGATGACATGATCTAGTTCCATGGGGCTAAAGAAAAGTTGAACAAAATATTTAAAGATATAAAAAAAGTCTTATTTTCCGTTATACATTGTTTTATTATGTAAAAAAAAATATAGTCACATATGTAAAGAGCCAGATTATAAAATTATTGTGTTATTTCACCTGCATGGTGAACGTCAGAAAAAAATGACAAAATTGCCCTTTTTCTTTATTCCAAAAAATTGAATAAGAAGCAGCCAAAGATGGCATCAATGAAAAGGTTGAGTTGTTCAATAAAAAATAGCTCTGATAGTGAAAACATATCCTGAGGAAACTCGTGCATAGTTCAGCAGGCCTATTACCATGGCAGGCCTGGAGGGCTTCAGCAGCATCCAGGCTGCCATGGTAACCGATCGGAGCCCCGTAAATTCCACTGCAGGGGCTCCAATTGAAAGAACTGCATCCCTCTAACTAACTCCACTTTGATTGTGGCATCTAAAGGGTTAAATGACAGGGTTCAGTGAGATCACTGTCCCCATCATTGTGGCTGGGTTCCTGCTGTATGATACAGCCGACACCCGCGTATGGAGAGGGCTCACTACAGCAGCCCGCTGTAATTTATAGCATTATACATTAAGGAGTTGTCCCCTCTAACCGTTTCCATGGGACTAAGTGTCAGTCCCACATGGCCAAGCTTGTGGAAACCAGCAAGCTTATCTATCCTTTTCTTGTACAATGACTTCTGCACAGGTCACAGAGCATGCCTAGAAAACTCTCCCACAGAAGTCAATGATGTTCCCTCCTGTCCACTGTGTCTATGGCCCATGGGTCTCCCAGTAAATGCTGTTAAAGGGCATCTATCAGCAGACTTGCACCTATGAAACTGATTGAGATTGACAGGACAAGGCAGTGTAAAAATCATCACGCCTAGCTCTGTCATTGAAGTTGCAGATGGCACCGCAGTTGCAGAGAGAGCAGAGCCTCTAGGTGTAACAGTAACGCCCCCGTTGCTCCTAGAGGATCATTTGCATATAGTAAAACATCGTTTTTCTCAGCAATGAGCCAGAAATCTTGCTTGTTTGTAGGTGACCAAATACTTATTTTCCACCATAATTTGCAAATAAATTCTTTAAAAATCAGACAATGTGATTTTCTAGATTTGTTTTCTCATTTTGTCTCTCATAGTTGAGGTCTACCTATGATGTCAATTACAGGCCTCTCTCATCTTTTTAAGTGGAAGAACTTGCACAATTGGTGGCTGACTAAATATTTTTCCCCACTGTATGAACATGGGACCAACACAGATGCCTTCAGCTTCCAAACGCACATTAACAGGTAGGCCAGTTTCATAGGTACAAAACTGCTGACAGATGCCCTTCAAGAACAGATGAAGATGTCAGTCCCCATAATCATATTTAGGAAATATGGTAGAATAAAAAAAATCTGCAATCAGAAAAGACAAACATGTTAGAAAATAGGATAGGTGTTGCTTTCTGGTTCTAACTGGCATATAACATTTTTGTGACATTTCCTTTGAGTGAATGGAATGGGACACCAACCCGCTCGGCAGTTTCTGTAAGCCTGGCCACCTGGGACACGTCAGCTTAGTCCGATCTCACCATGGAAACGGTGAGATGGGACAACCATTTAAGGTGACAGAGAATTCAAAATTGCTGAAAATTCATAGAAGTTAGAAGTTTCTGTGATGAAAATATTCTGCACATATTTCATTGTATCATTATTTGTATATTCATTCAGTGATACTTTGTGTACATTCACAGAATTTACATGCAGCAGGACTGTTTGAAACTTTATCATCTGACATATAGACTCATGTACTAAATCTCAGCACAGTTGCACAGGTCTGGCTTAGGATCCAATTTGTGAATTTTACCTTTTTAACCTATTAAAATATGAATAATACTCAATTTCAATGTTATATTATTTGGCTTGAAAACAGACATACAGAGTTGAAGTAAAAACACAATATCTAAAATATTTGAAAAGATCATTTACCAACTCATCGGTGAAATTTAATTCATGACAAATTGGTTCCAGTAAATTTTTGAAATCTTGCTGATCTTCTGTGATGTCATGAAGAAAATCTTTTATCTGCAATAAAGATATTATAGGAAATAGAAATCATGAATTTGTGAATGATGTTCCCACATAAAATATGTCATCCAGAACAATACAACATAGATATATGTTTATCTAAACTGTACCTCCCACTATCATCAACATAAGTAAAAGATAAGGTATTCCTTAAAGGGGTTCTCTGGGAATTCATAAAATTACTGAAAATAGTGTACATTGATATTACTAATGTGACAACGCAATGAAATAAAGATGCATTTGTTACCAAAAAAGGTGGCAAAATTGAGGGACAGGTTTCCTTTCTTTCCCATAGGTTAGGCACTTATAGGAATCAGATAACCAACAGCCAGAAAAACAGAGCCAGATCTCTGTCAAGCATCTTAGATGCTTTGGTTATTATTCACAGTGGCATATTAGGGATAAAATTGCCAGGATTGGAAGCAATCCAATTTTGAATACTTAGGCAGTACCCACAAGATCATTGTGCCATTACTGTGTAAGTGCCATCTTTGATTCCTAGTTCTACCTGAGCTGACTAGCTGCTATGATATCTCTCATTACCTCTCACTCTCGCAGTGCTGATGTGACTCAAGTTCTGAGGTGAGATAGAAAATGTGCTATAAACTGCTGCAGCATGTCTGTAATAGCCTCCCTTCTTTTCTCTCACTCAGCTTCTCATCACTCCTCCACTCTCCCCTCTCCATAGACCAGCATGTAATCAAATCTCACTCTGAGCTGACAGTCCAGTTTGTCTCCCATGACAGTGTTAACACAGAATTTAGAGTGAGTAAACAGTATAGATGGAAGGGCAGGGAGGAAAGGAGCCTGATAAGTGGAGAAAGGTATATACTTATACAAACATTTAGTACATTTAATGCCCCTTTCACACAAACGAGTTTTCTGTGCGGGTGCGATGCATGATGTGAACGCATAGCACCCGCACTTAATCGTGACCCATTCATTTCTATGAGTCTGTGTACATGAGCGTTTTTTTCACGCATCACTTCTGCGTTGTGGGAAAATCACAGCATGTTCTATATTCTGAATTTTTCATGCAGCCCTGGCTCCATAGAAATGAATGGGGCTGCGTGAATAATGCATTGCATCCGCAAGCAAGTGCGGATGCAATGCGTTTTTCCCTGATAGTTGCTAAGAGATGTTGTTTGTAAACCTTCAGTTTTTTATCACGCGTGTGAAAAACGCATCAAAACGCATTGCACCCGCGCGGAAAAAACTGAACAACTGAACGCAATAGCAGACAAAACGGACTGAACTTGCTTGCAAAATGGTGCAAGTTTTCCTGAACGCACCCTAAACGCATCCGGACCTAATCCGTCACGCTCGTGTGAAAGAGGCCTAAAGCTGCCTGGTGACAGATTTACTTTAAATTGACAATGTAATTTTGTCAATCTTTGCAAACATTTTAGTACAAACAAATATAAGAAATTTTGTAACGTATCTTCAGAGACAGATTATCACCTCACTGAGGGATCAGGTTACATACTTTTTATAGATTATATGAACTATAAAAATGGTAGTTTGAGAAGAAAGAAGCTGCAGAGTGAAAAAGAGGCAGAGAGATACACAGAAATGGTGCTGCTAAGTTTTCTATCACACCCCAGTGCTGGATTCATAGCTACACACTACTGAAGAGCTCAGTATAATGTCCTCCATTTGCACTTTTTTGGCATGTGGTAGCTGGCCACCAGAACTCATAAGCTGTATTAGGAGATACAGAAATTCCTTCTAGAGAAAGTATATACAGTAGGGCATATTCCAACAAAGGTGCCCGAGTAAGAAGGTCTATGGTTTGTCTAGTCCCTGTGAAAGTTTACTGTGTTGTCTGAACTACTGAACTATTGTGCCTAACCTCTGCCTGTTTTCCATGTTGAACCTGTTCCACCCACCCTGACTTCTGTCTCTTCATAGTACTAAACCTGTGTCACCTGCCCTGACCCATTGCCTGTATAGCAGATTGAACTCTGCCTGCCCTAACTTCAGTTTGTCCACTAAGCATGGTTTCTACTGTCCTTTTGGTACCTCAAACAGGTGACACTGAAAGGAGACTACTTCAATAAGCAGCTTCCTGCTGATTCTCTACAGCAATGTCCAGACTCCTATATAGGAATAAAAGGGTGAAAACCACGGTCCATTAAGATAACACCCTGAGGAGCAGTCCTAAGCCAAAGCTTGTCAGCTTGACATTGCACGTCTGATTTTGCCATGTTTGATACAGATCATTGGCTGCTTACTCACTGCTTCTGGCAAATCTTCAAAATGTTCCTCTTTCACTGTTTTAACAGTCGGGTTTCCTGTAATCTCCTATGAAGAAATCATTGTTAGTTATGATTAGAAATGGTTGTTTAGTAGAGATGAATTAATCAATTCTAACAAATTAGACTTTGTCCCGAATTTCTCAAAAGTTTGGATTCTGAACTTGAATGTGGTCCTAAATTTTTGAAAAAAAAAATTAGATTTGAATTGTAATGTCAGTAGGTAGGAACGAACATGAACAGAGAGCCCTAACTAGAACCCCGCCCACTTTCCCTGCCTACTTGTAGTGTAAGCTATAAATAGCAAGTCCTCAACTCGTTGACGTTCCCTACTCTTCTAAGGTGCAAGACAAACAACACCAAGGGACAAAAACAAGAGTCGTACTGAAAGGGGTCAGAACCAGGAGGAAAACAATGTACCAAATCAAGAGACAGAGAAAGAAATATAATATCAATAGTACCACCCACCAAGAGGTCCCCCAAGGCCTCTCAATTAGGAAAAACAATTCTCTGTGCTTGGTCCTGTTAAAAAGGCTGTGTCCCCAGGATGAACTCTATTAAATCAGACATACTGGCTGGTATGGCTCATCATGCTGATTCAAATGATACCTTTCTTTTTTGTCTGTATGCATTTTTATTAATATGCAAATGAGAAGTTTGAGCACCAGGAGGTGGGGCTGAATCCTTTGAGCACTGCTTTGTAACACTTCCTGTGCTCTGCACACTCCCTCCTCCCCTTGATTGACAAAGCTAGACAGCAGGCGGAAGGCAGAGCTATATCCTAGAGCTGTGTGCTAGCATCAGCAAATATCATGTAAAGTAGAACTGGCTTAGTTGCCCATAGCAACCCATCAGATTCCACCTTTCATTTTTTACAGCTCCTTTTGAAAATGAAAAGTGGAATATGATTGGTTGTTATGGGCAACTAAGCCAGTGATAGTCCTAAAAATGTTTACATCTGATTGCGGTTTCCCTTACATGGCTTGTGGCAAACTGCAAATGGGGGTTCTTATGGCTTGCTTTCAAAAAATACAATGCTTTCTTGACACTCCGCCGTAAAGGGTAGATCTGTAGAGTACATAACGGCCATGTTTCGGTAGGTTTGCAGTTGGGCCATACTCCTTCCCATTTTTGGATGATGGCTTGGACAGTGCTCTGTGAGATATTCACAACTTGGGAAATTTTTTATAATCTAACTCTGCTTTAGACTTATCCATAACTCTATCCCTGACCTGTATGGTGTGTTCCTTGGATTCCATGATGCTGTCTAATCACTAATATTTACTAAAAAACCTGTGAGGCCTTAACAGAACAGCTGTACCTGTAAAGTACTTATTCATATGTTTTGTATCTTGCAAAGAAAATGTGTTCTATTACCTTTAGCCTGTTCTTAAAATAAGATAAT
>ONZH01021259.1:0-79527 GCA_900303285.1 Rhinella marina | reverse complement strand
TTTACTGAGGAGAGCTTCTTTTTGGCCACTCTGGCAAAACCCAGATTGGTGGAGGCTCAGTGATGGTTGACCTTCTGGAAGTTTCTCCCATCTGACACAGATCTTTAGAGCTCAGAAAGTGGGAGTTCTTTGTCACCTCTAGACCAAGGCTCTTCTCCCCGATTACTAGTTTGGTGGCGTCAGGTCTAAGAAAGTTGCCCAGGTTGTTCCTAACTTCTTCCATTTAGAATTATGGAGGTCACTGTGCTCTTTGGAAGTTCAGTGCAGCAGATATGTTTTTGTCCCCTTCTCCAGATCTGTGCCTCCACACAATCCTGTCTCTGAGCTCTACAGGCAGTTCTTTCCTCCTCATGGCTTAGTTTTGCTGATATACATTGGCAGCTGTGAGATATACAGACAGGGCTGTGTCTTTCCAAATCATGTCCAATCCACAGAATTTACCACCGATGACTCCAATCAATTTGAAGAAACATCTCAAAAATGATCAAGAGAAAAGGGAGACCCCCGAGCTAAATTTCAAATGACATAGCAAAGGGTCTGAATACTTGTGTCCATGCCGAATTTTAGTTTTTTTTCTTTTTAATACATTCGCAAAAATCTAAATTCTGTTGGTCATTAGGGTATTGAGTTCAGATTCATGGGGGGGAAAACTTGGATTTCTTTTTATTCTAGAGAAGGGTTCTGACGACTTTCCGAATGCATTCTGTGGCTGTGCAGGACAGGAAAGGTCCTCCAGAGAGAGAACACCGCTGTCTACACTGACCAAGAGAAGAGGATCCAGGAAATATGAAATTACTTTTTTAATCTAATCAAACCATGTAAAAACCTCAAGAGTAAAACTACATGGCTGACCTTCTACCGATATATGGTGGCCATCTGGGTTAGCGGTTGAGGTGTCTGTTGTGTGATTGATTGATTGTATTATATTAGTTTAGTGATCTGAAAATTCTAGTCATCCATCTGTCTTTAAGACACCTATTTGTGAAACCACTTTAACAGACCTCATCTAAATTTTTAAAAAATGTTTTATATCTCAGGATTGTTGCAGCCTGCACTGCCTGGAAGTCCAGCCCTGAAACCGATGCGGAAAAGCTTTGCCGGACCGTGTTCCAGAACTTCCATGACATGGTCCAGCTGATGGTCAGCCCACAGCTGTAGTGGGCGTCGACCACACGACTTTGTGTTCTTCCTTTTCTTTTTAGCACAATGTTTACAGATCATTACTGAGCAATAATTGTATATCTGGACCACCGCAGTCCTACAGGCAGGGCCAGCTGCATTGTCCTCCATATTTAAACGGGAAATTTAAAGGGGAGCTCCACGGAGATTGAGCTTTTGCCATACAGAAATTGCTTCAGGGGTGCACTTACTTATGCAACTGTCCTCTGTTAACATTGTGCCTTTCTAATCAGTTATGCATAGAAATATAGAAGTCTGCCTTGGTGAGATCCATTCCTGTTTTGGTTGACCGGGAGATAGGAGCCCATCATGAGCGATTAGAGGCCCTGTGAAGGGGAAAAAATACTTTTGCCATTGGCAACTACAGATGTGTCCTCCTTACCTTTGTTCTTAGCTCATTATATCCTGAGAAATTTGATGCAAGATGACCAGCTTTGAAAAAAAACCCCATAATTTTGTGATACTGTGTCACAAGATGTCTACCCTACATATGTCTATATGTGGCCACCCAGTGGTTTTGATGTGAATTGCACCCTGTAAAGGGTAAAGTATCCCAATATTGTATGGAGTTTTTTATAGTGAGCAAATGTAAAGGTGGACTCATCTGTACTCTTTCCAGTTTTAAATCCCAGGTCTTCTACATATGTGGGTCACCTGGCTTTTAGATATTGGTGATGAGTTTTACAGAATATTGCTGAGCTATCCTCAGGATATGTCATCAATATCTGATCAGGAGGGTCTGACACTCTGTACCCCCGCCAGTTAGCAGTTTGAAGAGGCCCGTGAGCCCTCTTCATAATCCAGTGACATCACGTTCATTAATCACATGGCCTATGTTCAGCTCAGTCCCATTCAAGTGAATGGGCCTGGGTGCAGTACCAAGCATGGCCACTATACAATGTACAGCGTTGTGACGGAGAAGAAGGGCTCACCTGAGCGCCGCGGACTCTTCAAACATCTGATCGTCGGGGGTGCTAGGAGTCAGACCCCCACCTATCTGATCTTGAAGACCTATCCTGAGCATAGGCCTTCAAAATTCTACTCCCAGAAGACCCCTTTAAGTATCACCTAACTCAGTTACAGTAGTGCCACAGAGAAGGTCCTCCAAACAGGAGATAGAGCAGTGACCATAAGGACAGGGATTTTTTGGGATCTCCTGTGAAGAACGCTACAGTCAGCTTCTCCTCAGATGTAAATGGCTGATAACAGGGAACAAAAGATTGTATTCCTAGATAGAATGGAGAAATTACATGATAGGCGCTGTGGTTTTCGGATGGGGCTGTTTTTAAGTAAACAAGCTTGTGTTATATGCAGTATTAGGGGGACGTAGACGTGGAGAAGACCACTAGACTGGAATAAGTGGTGGATGCTGATAGATTCAGCGGGTACCAGGTCAGGCCTTATTATCCCAAAGAACAAGTATTATCTCAGCCATTTAATTTCCGAAGGGCTCCCAGCAGCATGTCCTACCTCAATGAACCTGAAGGGGGCAGTACTCGCGATAGTATCTGCTCCGCCCATTAGTTTATCCCCCCCAGTTTACCCCACAATGCAGCCGGCTCTGTCTGTATCGTGACGCCAAACAATGCAAACCAAATGCGTGAAAACCACGCAGATTACAAAATGCAAAATCAATGCAATCTCATAGGAAAGCCACTGGAGCGCAGCGGCCGCCATCAGTTATGTTAATTAGATGATCACGCTTGGGAGTAAATTAGATTGTGCTTTACATTTCTGAATTCACGGAGGTTTTCGGTACCGTCGAAAATTCTGGACAGAAAAGATGCCCTTACCTCTTATCCTAATGATCTGGCTTGGCTCATTCGTAGATTTTTTTAGTTGATTTTTTGTTTTAAAACTAGTTAAAAAAAAAACCTTTAAAAAATATAATAATGTGATAAATCGTGAGCAGTATTCCATTTCTTATATAACCGCCCCTTTAAGTGGCGCACATTCATCTCCTGGAGTAATATAAACCTGGTAAAGATACTCCACATTAGAGGGTATGCCTAAGCAGATGTAGTAATTACTTAAAGGGGTTCTCCATTGTGGACAGTCTCTACTTAATAGGGCACTTTGATAAAAGGCAGATCACATGTTCCCCTGCTGAGTCCTGGCAGATCTCTGGGGAAACATGGCAGTAAGTGTTCAGTTTTCCTGCAGTGCCACCACTGGAGAAATGAAGCATTACACTCTGTCTATTGAAATCAGTGGGTTGTGTGTGTCATGCTGGACACATCAGGTCCTCCAAGGTGAGAGGTTTAGGTTTTCTACAGCACACAATTCATTTACAGAAGTTAGGTTTATTAATATACAGAAAAAAAGCCTTTAAACGGGAATCTGAGTATATAAAAAATGTTGATAATTCAGAACTTGTGATATCATCAGAAACCTCACAAATCTGGAAGCAGAAACATAACATTTTGTAGCATAAGAATTAGATTTTGCTAAGAGCCTTGGACATCACTGAGGAGCAAAGGTGCATTTCTTACTTAAAGGGGTTATCCATGAATAATGTATAAAAATGTAAATCAGACATCATATAGTACATGACAATCTCCTTCTAACAAAGCTAGAACCAGCCCTGTACCTCACATGGATCCAGAGATCTCCACATCTATTGCCCAAGCTAGAGTTATTTCAGGCTGGCAGCATAGGGGATGTGTCCTTTCTGTTGCAACTCTCTCCTGATCACAGCTTGGGGCTGTGTCCTTTCTGCTGCAGCTCTTGCCCTGTCACAGCTCAGTGGGTGTGTCCTTTCTGCTGCAGCTCATTAGATGTGTCTTTTCTCAACAGATGTGTCCTTTCTGCTGCAGCTTTCCGTATCACAGCTCAGGGGGTGGTGTCCTTTCTGCTGCAGCCCTCTACCTGTAACAGTAGATTCGGATGCAGGCAATAGCCATACAGATACATTTTATATATTTTATATATTCAATTACAAAAATATTCAGATCGAGGGGCTGCTGTGATTCCTGTAGAACATTTTTCGTGGGACAACCCCTTTAAGGTTTGGGCACCTCTTGTCAGTTTGCATATTTCTACAAATTTCAGTGTATCATTAATTTATAATAATGAGAAAAAATAAAAAATTTGGCACGTGCCGAAAGTTTGAGCCCCTTTCCAGTTGTCCATAGTTGTCAACACATCAGATTGTTGTGCACATGGCGCTGCCAATCTGCCTGCTGAACCCTGATCGACATCTTGGCTTTCAGCAAGCCAGTCCTTTGTTCCCATGGGACATGAGCGGCGCCTGGTGGCCTATGTAAGCATGCATGTTCGGGGGTGTAGACAATATGGCTGCCTGCAGTGTAGTTTGCTGCAGGATTTTTTTTTAATAGGTTGAAATTTAATATTAACAACAAATCTTTAAAAAAATAACATTCCATGGTTTATAATAATCTGATATTTACTAAAAAAAAAAAGAAATCACCATTTTCTCCAACACTGAAAATAATAGAGTCTGAAGAAATAACACAATATGCTGGTAGAGCCTGTACAGAATCAGTGCTGCTCGGTCCAGTATGGAGGGTATACAGGAGGGTATGCACATGTTTTAGGCTGGGAAATTGTGACCAATTAGATGTGAAATTGCATATTATCACCACTAGGGGTCACCAGTCCCTAAACTGTACACATTGTTGTCCATGTTAACCAGTCAGTCCAGCCTCCATTTCTTAAAGGGCTTTTGTCACTTAAGCAAATGGCATTTATCATGTAGAGGAAGTTAATACAAGGCACTTACTAATGTATTGTGATTGTCCAGGGAGTCCTGCTATGTGTTCTGCATTGCCTTTTATACGTGCTCTTAAAAAAACTAGGTGGGGTGGGGCCATACATAGGAGCCCCATGTACGCCCCTAAAGGCAGCCTCAGGTTTTCGGCCTGTAGCTTCAAGCAATCTTGTCTCAGGATGGGGATCAGTTATAAAATCCTGTTTTCTCATTGGCAGCGTACCTTAGAGCGTCCGGTCGGTTGCGGTAGCCCTAGCCTGTGTGTTAGGGAATTGTATAGTAACCATGACGACATACAATCGGATTGATTGACCATACTGATGAATGTAATTTTATCTGTGTGCTTCCAACCTCAGTGCTGCGCCTCGTCACCGCTCTGACTTTACTGTTATTAAATGAGAATTTTAGAATAAAGCGTTAAAACAGAAATGTTCTGCGGTTGTCACACTCTGTCCACCAATGCTCTCCATCTGAACCCCAATGGGACATTCTATTAATGTGCGACAGGCAGGGGAATAGCTACAGCGGGTGCATTATCCAGATTTTAATATGCATGCACATTGTTAATACATTTCACTACTGTAAATAAAAAAAATATATACAGTGTGTATATATATATATTATATATATATATATATATATATATATATATATATTACCACTTCTCCATTATAGGGGTTATAAAATCTCTCCAGTATTTTGACGGTGATTCTTTACCTGCGCCTACTGCTGCCCACGTTAAGGTTTTTCCGCTTCCCATGCTGATGTCCAATCCCTGAAGCACCAGAACATTTGGTCTGGTCGGGTAACTGAAATGAACTCCCATAAACATGATATTCCCATCACAGCACAACAATAATAAATAAGATAGTATTTTAGTAAAAATTCTCCCATATCTGAAGATGTTTTATTACAGGGCATGTGATGACATTTCTCCAGTATGACCACTAGGGGCGCTGCTGTCTCAAAAATAGAGATAATGTTCTTGCTTGTGCAAAGTGTTGCGCTATTGTAAACTGTATTTGTACAATTTGTAGTCAAATTTCTGTTGCACAGCTAGCCGTCAACATTTGATAAGGTTGGACCCCTACTGATCATCATAATTAAGGCGCCGCTATTCAGAGGCCACTGCGGCTTGTCCATACAGCCGCTGTTTTCATGCACACAAACTTTTTCTTCCATTTCCATTCCTTTTTTTTTTTTTTTTTTTTACAGGTCTGTATGTGGAACCATTCATTTCCATGGGGCTTGAAAATAACGGAAATGACTGTTTCTGTAAAAATTTAACATGTCCTATTCTTGTTCGTTTTGCAGACAAGGATAGGCATTGTTACAATGGATCTGCAAAAAAAAATAAACGATGCAACACGGACATCAAACGGATTTCATCTGTTTATTTTGCGGATCTGTATTAAAGGGTTTCTGTCACCAGATCTGGGCATATTAAACAGGATGACATTTGCAATGTGCAAATGTCACCTGATGCCCAATCTGGTATTGTTTTTTATATCGGTGCCCCCGTTTTTGTTAAAAAAAGCATTTTTATATTATGCAAATTAGGCTTACTAGGTGCAAGGGGCAGTTACCCTGCACCTAGTAAGCGCCGTTTCCCTACCTCCTGGCACGCCTCCATAGTCTTGATTGACAGGGCCAGGCAGCTTGTTCGCTCTTCTGCCGGCCCTGTCCTCGCTACAAATCCCACGCCTGCGCCGTGCGGAAGAAAATCGGCGCAGGCGCAGTGGGTGGCGCTGGCCGCCGGGCTCCCGGCTTCCTCACTGCGCCTGCGCTGCCTCCTCTTCCGGGTGTACTCTGACATCATCGGCACAGGCGCAGTGAGGTAGCCGGGAGCGCCACCCACTGCGCCTGCGCTGATTTTCTTCCGTACGGCGCAGGCGCGGGATTTGTAGCGAGGACAGAGCCGGCAGAAGAGCGAACAAGCTGCCTGGCCCTGTCAATCAAGACTATGGAGGCGTGCCAGGAGGTAGGGAAACGGCGCTTACTAGGTGCAGGGTAACTGCCCCTTGCACCTAGTAAGCCTAATTTGCATAATATAAAAATGCTTTTTTTAACAAAAACGGGGGCACCGATATAAAAAACAATACCAGATTGGGCATCAGGTGACATTTGCACATTGCAAATGTCATCCTGTTTAATATGCCCAGATCTGGTGACAGAAACCCTTTAATACGGTTGTGTGCATGAGCCCTAATGTGTAGGACTCACATCTGAGGGTTTACTACTGGACAATGTGAGCTAAACACATCATCAGCACAAGTCTCTCTGATAGTTTGGTACAATGTATCGGTTTGGAATCCAGGTTATCTAGCTCGGGATTGCCTAGACTGCATGCAGTTGTTGTAGATCCTCAGCCGAGCACCAGCTATGTACAGGTTTTTAGCCTCTGAATATAACAAGAATGTTAGCAGTCACTGAGAGCAAGCAGAGATCTTTAAAATATTGAGGAATTAAAATATAAAGTATAATAAAAAAAAATGCCATGCCTACATGCCCCTTAGGCATGACGGGGGGGAGGGCGCTGTTTTAATTTTCACCTAAGGCAGCAGAAAGGCTAGGTGCACCCCTTCATCCAGGCCACTCTTGAACTCTTTTAGTGAACTTACCATCACCACCTCCTCAGGCAGAGAGTTCCATAGTCTCACTGCTCTTACCGTAAAGAATCCTCTTCTATGTTTGTGTACAAACCTTCTTTCCTCCAGACGCAGAGGATGTCCCCTCGTCACAGTCCTGGGGATAAATTAGATGATGGGAGAGATCTCTGTACTGACCCCTGATATATTTATACATAGTTATTAGATCTCCCCTCAGTCATCTTTTTCTAAAGTAAATAACCCTAATTTTGATAATCTTTCTGGGTACTGTAGTCCACCCATTCCAGTTATTACTTTAGTTGCCTCCTCTGAACCCTCTCCAGCTCTGCTATGTCTGCCTTGTTCACAGGAGCCCAGAACTGTACACAGTACTCCATATGTGGTCTGACTAGTGATGTGTAAAGTGGCAGGAATATGTTCTCATCACGGGCATCTCTGCCTCTTTTAATGCAACCCATTATCTTATTGGCCTTGGCAGCAGCTGTCTGACACTGGTTTCTACAGCTTAGTTTGCTGTTCACTAAAATTCCTAGGTCCTTTCCATGTCAGTGTCACCCAGTGTTTTACCATTTAGTATGTACTGGTGACTTGCATTATTCCTTCCCATATGCATAACCTTACATTTGTCAGTGTTACACAGTGTTTTACCAAAATATTATAGAAGTACTTCATTTTCTCGCTACACTTAATTAGTGGCAGCTGCATGAAGATGCAGTATTTTCTTACTGGGAGCAAAAGAAGGAGCTCAGGGCTGGGTCCCCTTTCCCACCGGACCTCGTAGCAGTTGAGTGGTGCTCTTCAATTGAAGGTACCCCAGAATCAGTGGAATCCTGCTGTAATTTACAGTTATTCCTTCAGCTGAAGATAGGATTGGCGTGGTCCTGCTTTCTGCCTGGTCGGGGAGTCTGTGCAGTCACAGAGAGGAGTGGAAGCACACTGCAGAGCTCCTGCAAGACATTCTCCAGAGAGATCAACTTGATCCTACCTCAAGAATATAAAGAGAGAGAGACAAGACAGCAGAGTGAACAGAGCTGAAATCTGCAATACAGACACTGCTGTAAGGTGAGGGACTACGGCTCAGACACCCATCACCCAGAACTAGGAATAGGCCAGTTAAAGTTCTAAATCTGACGATGGACACTTTTATCCACAGGTGCTAAGTTGCAGCCATCCAACCTGCTCCAAACCTCTTTTACTGGTGCCAGAAACTGCACTTTGAATTTGCTCCTATTCAGGGGTGCACCTAGCCTTTCTGCTGCCTGAGGTGAAAACTAAAACAGCACCCACCCCAATGCCAATTTCTTAACCTAACCCCTTTGCCACAATGAAAGCACCAATGGCCCTTCCGCTGACCCCCTCTTGCCCCTACCTGGTGCTGCCTGAGGTGATTACCTCACCTGGCATCATTGGTGGTGCACCCCTGCTCCTATTGAATGTACCAGAAGTTTTTTTTCACTTAGTAAACACAGACTGTTATAGGTTCACGTCTGTCTTCATGCTTCAAACTACATTTTCACTGCATTGAGGGAGTGCACTTTGACGCAACACTTTATCAGGGCCGCAACCACTCCCATCCTCTGCACCTGCTCTACAGGGGCTTGCTGCATGAACCTAACAGAGTGAACCCCCTATATACGTCTATATATGGCTGTACAATAGAGGCCTCATGAAAAGCAGGAAATTTTATAAAAAAGAAATACAAGGACTGGAACAAAACAAAAAGCCTCAAATAACTGGAATGAGAACACACTTCTCAGTGTAAACATTGTGCTGGTACATCTGTCTGGACAGGTGACTGTACCGTGATGTCATTGTCATCAGTGATCGCTGGCTCAAGAAGAGGGGGTGATGTGTGCTAATATTTAGAGTAGATAAGTATATTGAATTCAGTAAATGAGGTGAAGTGAAAATTCTTTCACTAATAAAATATTAACAGGGCTGGGCATAGAGCTGCGGTACATAAAAGTTTACAAGGGTGATGACATCACCGATGACCTCGCCAGACCACTCATGTTCCTGAAGGTTAATCAAGTGCCAAATTCATGAGCAATTTCTGGACATGTTCTACAACAAGGTTCCTGCAGTCATCTTGCTTGGTCCTGTCAATCAAGAAGGAGAGGGAGGAGCTGGCAGGGGAAACTGGAGGAGCAAGGGTCCACAGAGTAGCTTGGGTCCACCCTGAGTGCACATAACTGCTCATTTACATATGGTTTAAAAGTACTTTTTCTCCAGAAGGAAGCAGCGAATGGATCACAAACTGAAAAGTAAGAAAGGGATGCAAATGAGCTGTTAACAAGCTCTGCCTCTGATGCAAGGCAGTTATCCTGTAAGTCAATGTTCGACCCTTTAACTAGGCCTTAAGACATGACTCGGATATTAAATAAGCCAGTGTCTCTTCTGCGGACAGCTGTTTCGGGGTGATTGCCCCTCATCAATGCAGAGAAGAGAAGTTAAGCCAGTACTCTCTGCTTTACACTAGTGAGGGGCAAAACAGCTCTCTGCAGATAAGACACTGGCTTATTTATTATCTAAGTCATGTCTCAAGGCTTATTTAAAGAGCTGAACATTACATCTGGTGGGATTAGAGGCGGAGCTTGTTAAGAGTTCATTTGCATCCCTTTTCTTCCCAGAATTCCAGAGGAGCATGAAAGGCCTATAAGTCTCCTCACGCTGATTAAGGCACTCTCTCCCCAAGGAGAGATAGTACACCCCAAAAAACTGAAAGGTAGCTGAGCTAGTCCTAGCTAGCTAGATATTGTGCCTGGTTTATCAGATAATTTCATGGTGACATTAAAGGGGTTGTACATTTTGGACAATTCCTTTTTGTTAAAAAGGTCCCCCCAAAAATAGGTTGACCCCCTGCTGATATCCCCAGCAATCAGTTGTAACCTGTGGAGAAAGGATTTCATGTCCCTACAGCACCTCTACAGGAGAAATGTCACTGATATCAACAGGCTGTCCGTGGACATGTCTGGTCCTCTAGACAGACGCTCTTTGTAGTCGCTCTCTGCGCTAACTTACAACGGTTCTGAACAATCAGAACAGCGATGGCGACATCTGGGATAGTTTATAAAGCAGAAGACGTCAGGTTGGGTTCACATCTGACTTGTTGTCTTTCTTAGAAAAATAGACAGACATAGGGTTGGTGATTTTTTAAGAACTATGACAGTTATTTCCCTTTGTCTTACCATGTGGCTGGGCCGGGGCTCTGAGAAACAGAAATGAAAGTGCTCAGGTCACCGTCATATGTGTAGTAGTGTAGTGCGGTCCTCCTGCTTACAGGCGCCATGCTGACATAACACAATATATATGATGAAAACTGATCGTCTCACCTGACCTCATTAGTGGTGCACCCCTGGACCCTTGTGTATGACCCTCTCAGGGCGACACTGTCACTCTCAGACTGTATGGGGTCACTGTAAATGTAGGCTGCAATGCAATTTAAAATATATCATATCCCATCTTTATATCCCGATCTGTATACACTATTTTACAAGGTGCCTCCTAGGTCTCACTGATGTCATTTATGAGGTGAAATATGGTTAAAGGGGTGGTAGATTTCCTTTAAAGTGTAACTGTCATGTTTTCATAAAAAATCAATTTTAGCATATGTTACTGTTGGTGGAGCATTATGCATAAAGCAGTCTTTAGTTTCTTCACATACCACTGTTTTCATTGAGTTTTTCCCTTAGTTACCGCTGTTTTAACCTCTGCAATATGAGGATCTTCTCAAGATGGCTCCTCTACCAGTTCTCTGAGGCCCCTCTGTCTTCCTGTCTTCTTAGATTAGCCATAGCAACAGTCTTTTAAAGTGGTTTTCCGAGTTATATATATTGATGACCTTATCCTCAGGATAGGTCATCAATATCAGATCGGCGGGGGTCCGACACCCAGCACCCCCGCAGATCAGCTGTTTGAAGAGGAGGCGCATGCCGTACCAGCACTGCCTCCTCTTCACTGTTTACATGCTGGCCATAACGGGGTAGTGGTGAGTAGGTGTAATTACACCTAACCACCCAATCATTTCTATGGGAAGACAAGTCTATGGAAGCGATTATTTCCATAGAAATGAATGGGGTAGTTAGGTGTAATTACACCTACTCACCACTACCCCGTTACGGCCAGCATGTAAACAGTGAAGAGGAGGCAGCGCTGATACGGGGCGCGCCTTCTCTTCAAACAGCTGATCGGCAGGGGTGCCGGGTGTCGGACCCCCGCCGATCTGATATTGATGACCTATTCTGAGGATAGATCATCATATACAGTATATAACTCGGAAAACCCCTTTAAAAGCTGTCCCGCTGTCCCGTACGGGGGAGCTATATCCCGGTCTCTGGCAGCTGTCTCGCCGTCCATAGGACGCAGAGACAGTTGCCTGTTGCAAGAAGAAGCAGACAGCCGGAATCGGCTGCCTGCTTCTTTCATCCTTCTTTCATCCTCCCCCCCTTGCCACCCTTCCCCCCCTGCAGCTCTCTCCGTACCTTCTGCCTCATGTCTGGGTGGGGCTGTCAGTCAGCATTGGCTCCGCCCCTCTAGACAAGAGAAGAAGAACTCCTGCTGGTGATTCTGCTGCTAGGAAAAAGGTAAGTATAAGGTGTTTTTTTTTTTTTTACTTTCTGTGAGGGGACTGCACTGTGTTTATTATCCCTGTACTGTGACATCACTGTGTTTATTATCCCTGTACAGTGACATCGCTGTGTTTGTTATCCCTGTACAGTGACATCACTGTGTTTATCTCTGTACTGTGACATCGCTGTGTTTATTATCCCTGTACGGTGACATCACTGTGTTTATTATCCCTGTACTGTGACATCACTGTGTTTATTATCCCTGTTCTGTGACATCACTGTGTTTATTATCCCTGTACAGTGACATCACTGTGTTTATTATCCCTGTTCTGTGACATCACTGTGTTTATTATCCCTGTACAGTGACATCACTGTGTTTGTTATCCCTGTACAGTGACATCACTGTGTTTATCTCTGTACTGTGACATCACTGTGTTTATTATCCCTGTACGGTCACATCACTGTGTTTATTATCTCTGTACTGTGACATCACTGTGTTTATTATCCCTGTACTGTGACATCACTGTGTTTATTATCCCTGTACAGTGACATCGCTGTGTGTATTATCCCTGTACTCTGACATCACTGTGTTTATTATCTCTGTACGGTGACATCACTGTGTTTATTATCCCTGTACTGTGACAGGGACAGGGGAAGTTGTTGACTGATCATTTTCCCTGCAGCGGCCACTACAGTTTTAGACGCCGGTCTTAACAACCCCTGTAGCTGGCGGTGACCTCTACGTAACTTCGGCGCATCCAGCGTGTCTAAATGTAAGACAACTTCTAAGCTGTCTTACATTTAAACTATTTTCTAAGCCTAAAACAGGTCAGAAGTGCACCTAATATAGGCGTATTTCTGGATAGTAAACAACCCCCATCCTTTTTTGGACAAGATTTTGAGGCAGATCGGCCTATAGGATTTTCTTCCAAAAGTGGATTCGAAAGAAATACAAAGGAAGGATTTAGGCCCCATTCACACGACCGTATGTATTCCGTGATCCGTATAAAAACGGAATGGAAGACATACGGAATGTCTTCCGTAGTGTTCTGCATTTTTGCGGACCCATTGACTTTAATGGGGCTACGGAAGTGTTTCGCGGCCAAGTATAGGACATGCTTCCTTTTTTTTGCGGGAGAACTTCCGGAATATATGGACGCGGAATGCACATGGTGCACTAGAAGTGGGGAGGTAACCAGTTGGGGGTGTGTCCCTGCACAGACTGATTCTAGCCAATCAGTGCTGCCATATTCAGACTGTGCAGGTACACACCCCCAACTGGTCACCTCCCCTCTGTTCCTTTACTGAAGGCAAATAGCAATTCATTCATAACTTCTAGTGCAAATAATAAAGGAATGGCACAACATACAGACATAAGAATAGAGGCTCCAGAATTGTTAGACTTCGATGAGGTTGTTAACATAAACGCACGATCTGGAAATCTGGACCAAAAGCTGCATAAAAACTGCACAAATGCACCAAACCATGATATATGTGTTTTTTTGTGTGGTTTTGGAGCAAATTTCTTGCAGAATTTCTGCACACAGATCTCCACCTTTAGTGTCCTTTTACATGGCCTAATGCAGGGCCATAAAGAGAAGCCGATCAACTTATTTTATCTTTTAAAAAAAGCCTAAGAATTGCAAGAGGAATGAACAATCGTTACTGTGATCATTTATCCCGCATACACGTTGCATGATCTCAGCAGCACATACCCTATACCACATATATATATAGACATAAACATATCACATACATAGATGGGGAGAGGTGCTACCAACCAGCTCACATAAAGGATCCGATCAACTGAGAAACAAGTGTTTGCCTCTTTTATACAAGTGAGTTTTCCGTGCGGATGCGATGCATAACATGTGCGCATAGCACCCGCACTGAATCCTGACCCATTCATTTCAGTGGGTCTGTGCACATGAGCGATGTTTTTCACACATCAGTTCTGCGTTGCATGAGAATCACAGCATGTTCTATATTCTGCATTTTTCACGCAGCCCTAAGCACCATAGAAGTGAATGGGGCTTCAGTGAAAAACACATTGCATTCCGATATAATCTGGATGAAATGTGTTTTTCACTGATGTTTGCTAAGAGATGTTCAGTTTTTTTCACGCTTGTGAATCAAAGCTGATTGCACCCACGTGGAAAAAACTAAAACACTGAACAAAATGCAAACAAAACTGACGGAACTTGCGAAATGGTGCGAGTTTCACTGAACGCATTCTGACACAATCCGTATAGTTCGTGTGAAAGAGGCCTCCAGCAAGGTTCCCATCTATGGCATCCATACGCCCCAATATACCCTAATGGGCCACATGGACAAGAGATGCCGTGACGGTACATCGCAGGAGCGCCGCGGCCTTCTCTGTGTTTACCGCAGGCCCAGTGACGTCACAACTACTATCACTGGCCTGGGCAAAGCTCTATTCAAGTGAACAGAGTTTAGCCCCGCCCAGGCCAGTGATACTAGCCGTGACGTCACTGGGCCTGCGGTAAACACAGAGAAGGCCGCGGCGCTCCTGCAGCGCCGCTGCCTTCTCAAACAGCTGATCGGCGGGGGTCCCGGGTGTCGGACCACCGCCAATCAGATGCTGATGATCTATTCAGGGGATAGATCATCAGTTTTACAGAACTGCAGAACCCCTTTAAGGGATGGGAAAATCATCTAAGGTCCGTATACCCTATGCCTTATTGTAAAGTAAACCCAAAGAAACAGTCAAGTTGAAATGATAAGGAAAAAAAATTTATTTTTAAAAACTCTACTCAACAAAACTTAATTCCAGTGCTGGAGTGGTAAAAAAAACTAAATGGAGAGGTAGGAGCAGCGACAGAACAACCCTCTTAGTTTTCTGTCTTGCAAATTATCAAGTGATCAAAACTAGTTATTAAATAAGAGATATATAATACGTTAACAGTATACAAAATATTAAAGGAAATCTTTTACCCACGTTTCACTAATAAAACTTCCTGCAATGGGCAGCAGTACATGGTAAAACCATTCCGATTGTACCTGTAAGTCGCCAGTGTGTGCAGTGAATGCCCACAAAAAAAAAAACTTTTATCCCTATGCAAATCAGATCCAAAGTGCCCAGTGGGCAGACTTTCCTTTTCAAAGTGCCTATGCAATCCTCTTTTCCCCGTTCTCCGATCTTCCTCAAACTTCCCAAGCATTCCTCCCCTCTCCCTTGACAAATCTTGTCCCTGGCCCTTCTGATGCACTGATCATCCAAAGTGTAGGGCCCCGGCTCCTGCACAGAACATATCCCTCAGGCTATAGCCCACAAAAGGGAATGTAGTGTGCAGGCGCCAGAAGAGGCTCAAAGGGTGCCTGCGCGAGTTTTGGTATCGAAGCGCTGTGACGTCAAGGGAGAGGGGAGGAAGGCTTGGGAAGTTGGAGGAGGAGCAGTCATCAGGCAAAAGAGGAGGGCTTGGGCACTTTGTAAAGGAAAGCCCGCCCTTTGGGCACTTCGGATCTGATTTGCATAGGAAGTCTTTTTCTGGACACTGCACTGCACACACTGGGGACTTACAGGCATGATCGTAATGGTGTTAACATGCCCGCTGGTCATTGCAGGTCGTTTTATTACTGAAAAGTGGGTGACAGGAAAAATTATTAATATAAAAATATTAGAGTTAAAGGGGACCCCTGAGAGTATACTAAAAGATGGGCAGTTTTTTAAGAAAAAAACTTCTCCATAAGCTGTGTTTGGACCGAATGGGGCTGAGCTTTGCCCATGGAGAAGAGTGGCACTGTTTATGAAAAAACTGCCCACCCTTAATTGAAATCACAGAGGACCCCTTTAAGTTAAGAATAAGGAAATTATTTGGCATTTTCAACCATCATGTGACGCGAGCAAAGTTCTGCCATCATAGAGTACAGCTCTCTCTCATTATCCTGTTCCCTATACCAGCACCTTTTCTAGCACCGTTGCTTCCTCCCGCCATACACTGCACACACTTTGAAGTAGTGGTAGTGCAAACATTTAGCTTGGAAAGAGGTCATAGTGCAGAGAGGGGGAGGAGGTAAGCTGTGATCATTACTTATTGTCAATTGTGGACCCTGTGTTATCAATTCTTATTGTAATCCTGCCTGTGATGATAATGAGATGACTGCGGTGAAGTGATCTCTACAGAACAGGTGGCTCAGTGGTCAGAGTGCCTTCAAGTAGCGACCAATTTATATACTATATAACATCAATTTTTGTCATTTTACACTTGTTCATTTTTATGTAGGATTAAAGAGAGAGAGAGATCTGCACTTGCTATGGTCCAGCCTGCCTGGCACAGGGGTTCAGTCCATATTACTGGCCCTTTTAATGGTCTTTGGTTTCACATTAACACCATTTGAATGCGTAAATGTCTTCCTGACCCTGATCGGGGTCATAATGTCCGGTCTTATCTCCTTCTCATGTGGGTCCGAGCTGTATCGTGACCAGTGAATGATACACCCCCTTCATCTGCAGGAGCTGCTGATGTGTCCCCTGTTCTATCACTTTTCCATTCTGGATCACGGCGATTTTATCTGCGTTCTGAATGGTGGACAGTCTGTGAGCGATGACGATGCATGTGCGACCTTCCCGCGCTTTGTCCAGAGCTTCTTGTACAACCTGAGGAGGGAGGGGAGAGAACATTATATACAGTTACTAATACACATAAAATACATCATGTAAATTTAAAACAATGGTGTGATCATTTCTTTTTTGAGGATAACCACCCTTAAAGGGAATGAGGGAATCTTTTTTATGCCACTTAAAACCAGTTAGGCCTCTTTCACACTAGCGTTAGCACGGATCCGGCACCTAAAGGGTGCCAACGGATTCGTGCTAACGCTGATACATGTGTGGAGCCGGAGCAGCGCTCCGGCCCCACACGTTAACATGGAACAAGCCACAGACATACACACATACACACATACCTACTCACATACTCCAGGGACGCCGGCAAAACGTCTTCACGCGCCTCCTGCGCGCAGTGATGACGATTCCCCACAGCGCCCTCTGCTGGGCGCAGTGGGGAAACGTCATAGCTGCGCGCAGGAGGCGCGTGAAGACATGCTGCCGGCGTCCCTGGAGTATGTGAGTATGTATGTGTGTATGTCTGTATGTATGTCTGTATGTATGTATGTATTTATGTATGTGTCTAGCTCTGTAGCCGGATCCGGAATGATCCCCCATTGCAAATCAATGGAGGACAGATCCGGATTACTGGTGTGTCCACACCAAACGGATCCGTCCCCATTGACTTGCATTGGGGGTCATTCCGGATCCGTCTTGGTGTGGATCCCTGGACCGGAGAGCAAACCGCAGAATGCTGCGGTTTGATCTCCGGTCTGAAGACGGAACGGAATGCTTTCAGGAGCCTCCGTTGTCTTCAGTTCAGTTTTGTCCCCATTGACAATGAATGGGGACAAAACTGAAGCGTTTTATTCCGGTATTGAGCCCCTATGACGGAACTCAATACCGGAATTTTAAAACGCTAGTGTGAAAGTAGCCTTAGCGACACACACCCTTTTTTTTTTGTAATATGTTTTTATGTAGATTTTTTATATTCAATTTCCTACAGCAACGTTGTACAGCATGGGCCATAGACACAAAGGACATGAGGGGACCTCAGTGAGATCTAGGCATGCTCTGTGACCTGTGCAGAGGTCAATGTGCAGGAAGGGGGAGGAGATGATGTGCGATTGTCACATATTGTGAATGGTAGATCCTTGGATATACAAAGGTGTTAACTGTCACTGTAATCATGATAACGAGAGGACTGCTGAGCAGTGATCTTTACAGGACAAGAGGTATGTGCCCATTATGAGGCTCAGTGGCCAGAGTGAAAACTGCAAGTTTTTTTTTTTTAATACAGTGAAATGGAAAATTAAAAAACAAAAAAATTACCAGAATTTTTCAAGAAAATGTTTTTTTAAAAAAACTGGTTATTTACTGACAACACCTTCCTTTAAAGGAGTTATCTAACATTTCACAAAATAACAATAAAAACAGCAAATTTTATAAAATATTAAAAAACGCACTACTCATCTGTCAATTTCCCTGCCAGCGAGGCCTCCGGTCTTTGTTTACAAGTGGGCGCCATGTGACCTGTGGAGCCAATCAGTTGCTTCGGCAGTCATACGCTGTGCTACTGCCTGGTATAGCGTGTGCCTGTGATTGGCTACAGAGGACTGATTGACCGTTCCAGCATCTGTGCTGGATCGGAGGGGGATTGGAGATATGGGTATTACCCCTTTAAATGGGTATTCCCATCTCAGACAATGGGGGCATAGGATATGGCCCCATTGACAGATAGGTGCAGGTCCCACCTCCGAGAACGGAGCCCTGAAAGTTGTGGAGGGTGCACTGTGCATGCGCCGTCCATTCGTTTCTATGGGGCTGCTGAAAATACCTCGGCTATTTCCGTTGGCCCCCATTCACTACTATGGGGAGAGTGTTTGGTGGTGGCTGGACCCGGGGTAACCTGGCTTCCTCCGGCCACCACCATCCCCGCTCCATTCTCTGGGACGTGCACCTATCAGACAATGGAGGCATATCCTAGCATATGCCCCCATTGTCTCAGCTGGGAATACCCCTTTAAGCTCCATACCTAAATAGCAGACTATCAATGACCTGCTGTGCTTTTCTGTTTTACCTTCTCACTCTCTGTATCCAGAGCAGACGTGGCCTCATCCAGCAGTAGGATTTTTGGTTGACGGACCAAAGCTCGTGCTATGGCTATCCTCTGCTTCTGACCACCGGAGAGCTGCGTCCCCTTATCTCCCACACGGGTGTTATATTTCTGTAGGAGAGATAGAGGATGTTATTGATGAAATCATTTACCTGTTCTCCATTATAAATACCGAATATACTGATAAGGGCTCAATCAGACGGCCATATGTGTTTTGAGGTCCGCAAATTGAGGATCCCCAAAACACGGTTACCAGCCCTTGTACATTCCGCAATTTGCAAATACAATTGTGGACAAGAATAGGACATGCTCTATACTTTTTGTTGGACCTTGGAACGGAACTACGGATGCGGACAGCACACGCTGTGCTGTCCGCATCTTTTGCGGTCCCATTGAAATGAATGTGTCCGCACCCGTTCTGCAAAATTGCGGAATGGGTGTGGACCCATTTATACGGCCGTGTGAATGGGCCCTAAGAAAAAGAATAAAAACAATGCTAATGCGCTCCTTACCTACAGTACAATCATTTCTATGGAATATTGTGTGCTGCTGTAGCTAATAATATAGATGTAGCAGAGCTGGAGTGAGCTCGGAGGTGAATAAAGCAAAAAATAAAGCACAAAAATGGAGCAGCAAACCATAGTACACAGAATGAATATCAAAATTGGGCTTATGTAGTTTGGAATGAAGATAACATAGGGGAGACCTAATGACTACGTCTAAATATATTAGGACAGGCATCAGATATTCCATGGACATCTCCTGTAGCCTTAAAGGAGCTGTTCCATTAAAAATAAAAGTATCCCCTATGCCTAGAATAGAGGAAAAGTGTCTGACCGGTGAGGGTCTGACAACTGATGCGATCTTGAGAATGGAGGTCTTGTGTTCGGTGGTCATGCACGTGCACTACCACTCCATTCAACTCCACGGGCCTGCTGGAGATAACCAATAGATTGAATGGAGTGGCAGCGCGCATGTGTAATCACCATTCCATTCCAGTGAGGGAATGTGGGGCCCCAGTGGCTGGATCCCTGGTGATTAGACACGTATGCCCTCTATCCACATGTACAAATATCCACCTCTCAACTACATGTCCAAAATTCTGACTAAACTCCCCAAATCTCCTGATGCACATAACATGATAAGATTCTATCTGCTTAAAGGGGTTCTCTGGGAATTAAGAAAATGAAAATACATAAATATTACTTTATTATAAATATATACCTTTCATTAGTTATAATGGCTCATTTATCTAGGTAGCAATCATCAGGAGAAACAAAATGGCCACCGTCCTATTAGTACACACAGAACATCACACAGGAGGACAAGTTACTTCACAACACTGAGGTAAAGAGCTGCCTCATCCTCCTCTCTGCTGTACTTGTCAGGGATTATGATCCTGAATACAGCTGATAAGATCTTCAGCTGGATCTCTGTAGGAATGGAGTTCATGAGGAGACAAAGTACAGAGAGGACGGACAGGACAGACTGTAGTAATGGTGCCTGCATACAAGAGCTGCTGCTCATCAGCCACATCCGCTCATGAACTCCATGCCCACAGAGATTCAGCTGAAGATCTTATCATCTGTATTCAGGATCATAATCCAGAGCAGAGAGGAGGATGAGGCCGCTCTTTACCTCAGTGATGTGAAGTAACTTGTCCTCCTGTGTGATTAGAACAGGTTCTGTGTGTACTAATAGGGCGGCGGCCATTTTGTTTCTCCTAATCATTGTTCCCTAGACAAAACGAGCCATTATAACTAATGAGAGGTATTTGGAAATATATTTATAATGAAGTAATATTTAAGTATTTACATTTTATTAATTCCCAGAGAACCCCTTTAAGCTAGCAGTGCAATCATAGGTCAGCATGGTCAGAATTCGTTCAACCACTGCAGGTCGACTGCAAATTTCTTAATGTGCTACTGCCAGTTTTAATGTGAAGCCCTAGTCAAAAGGTAGGCATTATAAATGACATACTGTAAATGAGACAGAGACTCTAATTTAAAAAAAAACTTACATCGGGGAGCGATTCAATGAAGGTCTGGATATTGGCCGCCTTGGCTGCTCTTTCAATCTCTTCGAATGGCACCACCCGGCTGTTATCTCCATAGGCGATATTCTCCGCGATACTGCAGTCAAACAGCATAGGCTCCTGAGACACGATGCCCATCTGTGCCCGGAGCCACTGGATGTTCATAGCCTTCACGTCAGAGCTGTCCACAGTCTACAAGAAAGACATTAATGACTGGGATGGAAAGACTAAACACTTGGCCGCCATACAATCACAGTAGATGTTGCCAATGAGCATCAAGAGTTCTTTTAAGTGGTCAACAAGAGTTACTCGTGGGCACTAAGGGTCCTTTTACATGACCTAACACTGAGAGTTATCAGTGGTCACTTTATAGGGTACACCTACCACGTCTCCATACAGTGGGTCATAGAACCTCTCCAGAAGTTGGACCGTGGTACTTTTCCCGCATCCACTGCTGCCCACTAGCGCCAGGGTTTCTCCCTTCCCCACGCTGATGTCTAGTCCTTGAAGCACCTGCACATCTGGTCGTGTTGGATAGTTGAAGTGAACTCCCCGGAATCTGACGTTCCCATCACATTTTGTCTGCAGGCAATGGAAGTAAGAGTTTTTTTCAGTCAATGCATTCATGGGCAGGCAGGAGCGGTGCAGGACTAGAAGAACATGGCCGCTTTCTTTCAGAGCCCCACGTATCTGATATTAAAGCTCAGCTCTTCTGAAATGAATGGGACTGAGTTGCAATACCACATAGTGCTGCTGCGTTTGGTAGAAAGCAACCATGTTTTTTCAATCCTGAATTTTTTCTACGTGGACATACTGTAAATGTGTATTCATGATAGGCGAAGAGAATTACAGCTTACAGATATACAGTACAGGTCTACTCAAAGATCTACTGGAGCCATTTATTAAGACCGGCGTTTTAGACACCGGTCTTAGGGCTCGTGTGCTGTCAGTGCCCGTGCTGTGGACCGCAAAAAAGTAGTGTTCCGATCCGTGCCTCCGCTCCGCATCTCCATGATTGCGGACCCATTGAAGTGAATAGGTCCACGGTGCCCGTGTATTGCGGACCCGGCATGTGCATGCGCCCTTAAAGGGGTTCTCCAGGAATTAAGAAAATGAAAATATCTAAATATTACTTCATTATAAATATATTCCCAAATACCTTTAATTAGTTATAATGGTTCATTTTGTCTAGGGAGCAATGACCAGAAGAAACAAAATGGCTGCTGTCCTATTAGTACACACAAAATCTGTCCTAATCACACAGGAGGACAAGTTACTTCACAACACTGAAGTAAAGAGTTGCCTCATCCTCCTCTCTGCTCTGACTGTCAGGGATTATGATCCTGAATACAGCTGATACAGTGTCGGACTGGGGTGCCTAAGGCCCACCAGTAAAATTTATTTTGAGGGCCCACCGTACGGATATAATCAAATATAATAAATAATCTAACAAGTTTTTTATATAAACATAGGCTGGTTGAGGTGCTGTACATGGAATATATGTATGTAGTGCAGTAAGTCTACTGTGTTATGTGCAACTTGTGCAGGGGGTGGGAGACTAGGGGCCCACCATGCTCAGGGGTCCACCGGGGGATTCACCTGTACCCCTGTGGGCCAGTCCGAGCCTGAGCTGATAGGATCTTCAGCTGAATCACTGTAGGTATGGAGTTCATGAGGATACATGAAGTACAGAGAGGAGGTGGAGATGTGGCTGATGAGCAGCAGCACTTGTATGCAGTCTACATTACCACAGTCTTTCCTGTCTGTCCGCTCTGTACTTCCTGTCTCCTCATGAACTTTATCATCTGTATTTAGGATCATAATCCCTGACGAGCAGAGCAGAGAGGAGGATGAGGCAGCTCTTTACCTCAGTGTTGTGAAGTAACTTGTCCTCTTGTGTGATTAAGACAGGGTTTGTGTGAACTATTGGGAAGGCGGCCATTTTGTTTCTCCTAATGATTGTTCCCCAGACAAAACGAGCCGTTATAACTAATGAAAGGTATTTGGGAATATATTTATAATAAAGTAATATTTACGTATTTTCATTTTCTTAATTCCCGGAGAACCCCTTTAATAAGGGCCTGCCCTGGTGGTGGATCTGCTGAAGTTATTAAGAGGCACCAGCTTCTACATAACTTCGGCAGATCCACCGCCACGTCTAAATCTACGCATGCTTCCTTGTTTGCATAGATTTAGTCCATTTTCCTAAAACAGGCGTAGAAAATGATGAATGAGATGGGCCATGCCCACTCTTTTAGACCTGGCATGAGCGTCAAAAGTTGCCGATTGCAGCACAAAGAACCTTTGCGCCGCAATCTGCGATGGAAATACGCCTAATATAGACATATTTCTGTTAGTAAATAACCCCCTACAGGTCTACTCACAGATCTACAGGTCTACTTACTGGTTTGTGGCCGGCATCACTGTAACTATCTATAAGAGGCTGCCTCTCTAGCAGGTTGAATATATGAGCGGCTGACGTCTTTGCTTTAGCATAGTCTGGAGCAAAGGAACTGGTCTGACCCAATGCCATGGCTCCAAATACAATGGCTGAAAATACCCTGTAATGGAAAGATAGAAATATGTATTTTTTATAGGTGAGATAGATAGATAGATAGATAGATAGATAGATAGATAGATAGATAGATATGAGATAGATAAATAGATGATAGATAGATAGATAGATAGATAGACAGATAGATAGATATGAGATAGATCGATATGAGATAGATAGATAGATAGCTAGATAGATAGATAGATAGATAGATAGATAGATAGATAGATAGATAGATAGATCGATATGAGATAGATCGATATGAGATAGATAGATAGATAGATAGATATGAGATAGATAGATAGATAGATATGAGATAGATAAATAGATGATAGATAGATAGATAGATAGATAGATAGATAGATAGATAGATAGATAGATAGATAGATAGATAGATGATAGATAGATATGAGATAGATAATAGATAGACTTACAGGAATACATTCTCCATAGTCATGTGCCCATTTGCTACCAGCCATGCCCCAAATCGGAAACACCCGGCATAAGCAAAGTACATGATAGCTTGAGATAATCCGAAAGTCACTCCATGGATGTGCGCCTTCTTGATGGAATTCCTACACAGACACAATAGATTATTAGAGAATTATTTAATCTGAGATGAAGATTTTTCTGCATCTCTACAGGTAACCTCCACAGTATTCTGCCGGACACACACGTGTACATATTATGTGTTCTCTTACATGTAGGGTCCCACCAGCTTTTCATCATACATGTCCTCAAACTTCCTCTCTCGTGTTAAGGAGACCACGGTGCGGATGTTTTCTACAGCGTCAGTGGCGATCTAGAATAGAGGAAAATGGAATTCTCAACCAAAGGGGTTCAGTAAAATTATAATTCTCCTTATTCTTTTATATGTAATAGGCCAGGGATCAGCAAGCTTCGGCATTCCAGCTGTTGTAAAACTACAATTCCCAGCATGCTCCATTCCTTTCTATGAGAGTTCTTAGAAGAGCAGAGCAAGTGTGCACGCTGGGAGTTGTAGTTTCACAACAGCTGGAGTGCCGGAGGTTGCCTACCCCTGTAATAGGCTATGACCAACTTTCACTCCACAGGGTGAGGTCAACAGTCGCTCTTCCAGCCCTCAGTTACTCCTCCAGTACACTGTCACTCCTCCTCTACAATGAAGTGGGCGGGCAGACTCTGATAGGTGACGTCACCAGCTATGACTGCTTGGTGGTAATGGACACCACCAGGCAGGTTTTAGTAGGATCCACCATAAAATTGGCTATTCCACCCTGACATCATAAAGAGGACCCGTCCCCTCTCCTGACATGTTTATTTTAGTAACTACTTTTATTCCCCATGTAATAACAATTCTGGAGCATCCTTTCCTATTAGTCTATGATGTGTCATTCCTCTATTTTTCCTACTAGAAGTTTATGAATAGCCAACTAGGTGCTACCAGTTGGGGGTGTGTCCCTGCATAGTCTTCTCCTGGCAGTAATGACAGGGTAGTGTCAGACTATGCAGGGACACACCCTAATTGGTAACGCTCATCTGAACCTTCACTGCAGACAAAGATCCAACAGGAATAATGGCACAAAATAGAATGAAAAAAGCAGATGCACCAGAACTGTTATTACATGGGGAATGCAAGACAAGACATGCCAGGAGTGATTACAGGTAGGGTTGAGCGAACCCGAACCGCAAAGTTCGGGTTCGTACCGAACGTTGCGAGTTCGGGTACCCGAACCCGGACTTTTTCACAAGAGTTCAGGTTCGAGTTCCCAGCATGCTCCATTCCATGCTATAACGGAAAATAATAAAGGGAAGTTCGGGATAAAGTTCGGGTCAAGTTTGTGTCCCGAACCCGAACTTTGACCTGAAGTTTGGCCGAACCCGGCGAACCCGAACTTCCTTGGGTTCGCTCATCCCTAATTACAGGTCCTCTATTTGCTGTCCACGTACTGCTGCTTGACAAGGTGGTGGACAGGAAAATGCCTTCCTCAGAGATGCAATATCAAAGCCCAAATTTGGGGAATGCATTGCCTAGTGTGTTATCTTCTGGATAGGTCATCAGTATCTGATCGGTGGGGGGCGTGACACCCAGGACCCCGACCGATAGGCTGTTTGAGAAGGCAGCGGCCTTCTTGCAGCTTTTCCTAGGCTGGTGACGTCATGTTCATCGATCACACGGCCTAGACGCAGTTGAGTTCCATTCTAGCAAATGGTGCTGAGCTGTGATAGCAATTACAGCCACTATACACTAGATGGTGCTGTGCTTGGTGAGCTGCAAGAAGACTGTGGTGAGCCAATTCCTTTTCAAACAGCTGATCGGCGAGGGTCCCGGGTGTTGATCAGATCAGATACTGATGACCTATCCAAAGGATAGATCATCAGTAGAAAAGTCTCAGAATACCCCTTTGAAAGTACAGTATGCTCACACATGCCAGATGTGCTGCAGAATGGAGTTTGCAGATATCCACATAAAGGGAAGTGATATGAAGTCTATACAGGCTGCACACGTCACAGCAGACATACTGGGACTCACCTTTCCAGCGACATAAAGGGAAGTGATATGAAGTCTATACAGGCTGCACACGGCACAGCAGACATACTGGGACTCACCTTTCCAGCGACTTCGAGCTCCTTTTTGTCCTTCTTGGCATGTCCAGTAAAGGCCTTCATCTGAAGCAGCGCTGAGACTGCAAGGACGGGTACTATTGCCAGGATAAGGAGGGTTAGCTGCCATCCGTAGATGAAGGATATGATGGTGGCAGTGCCCAGGTTTGCAATGTTCTGAGTCAGAATGGCCAGTCTGGACCCGGTGGCCTGCAATACAGACAAACATCTCATGAACTGGCCGTGGCTGTAAGTGAAGACGAGGCAGCAGCCTGCAGTAGGGACTAAAAGCTGCAGCCTTCAGGACCACAGAGAAAACTTGCTCCCTTTTATATGGTCAGTGTGAGGGCACCTGGGCCATAACCCAACGGCGTCCCATAGCAAGCCCTAGAATGGGGCCCCACTCCATGATCACTAGCAGATTGTGAGTGAACAAAGCTCCACTGTGCTGCCGTCCTCTTACAGATCACCCGTCCCCTCTCCTGACATGTCTGTTATACTACTTGCATCCCCCATATAGTAAAAACAATTCTGGAGCATCTATTCTTATGTCTCTATGTTGTGCCATTCCTTTATTATTCCTACTAGAAGTTTATGACTGACTTGCCACTAATGAAGGTCCAGCTGGGTGTTACCAGTTGGGAGTGTGTCCCTGCACAATCTGATGCTAGCAGCACTGATTGGATAATATCAGCAGGGAAACCCCCTTCCTCCAAACTGGTAACACCCAGCCGCATCTTCACTGCTAGCAATTCATTCTTAAACTTCTAGCAGGAATAATAAGGGAACAGCACAGCAAAGAGCTATATGAGAAGACACTCCAGAATTGATATTACAAGGTTAATGCAAGTTTTTCCTAAACCAGACAGGTCAGAGAGAACACCGTTTTAGGTATGATTTTGGGAAAAGTCAAGGATAAACGCTTACCCCCTGAACTTGGGATGCATCGCTGGCCAGTCGTGTCGTTAAGGCTCCGGTGCTATTCTTCTTGTCGTCATACCAGGCAATCTCCTGAAATATCAAAGACAAAAAGAGAAGAATTCTTATCACAAAGATCCTACAGCGAGTGCACAATCAGGAATGTCAGTCAGCACATCCCGGGCACAGTGTACGGTAGATTGGGGAACGCATTATACGGCTCTAGACCAAGTTTCTTTGAGGAGAGAATAGGAATCCCTGGGAGTGGACGTTTTTATTCAGGGGTTGGGAATCACTTATCTAGGTGCTTGAGGAATAGTTAGGCTACTATTTATAGATGACAGGGCTGTATCATCCATAAAACAAGATGAAGACGTTACTTTAAGCAGTACCGTTCCCTACCAGCAGGTGGCAGCATATTGTAATCTTTGCCCTAGACTGAGGCAGAAAACCGTAAACTGTCCCTGAGTCTCTGCACTATGGGAATTGCTATGAGGAATTCCTGGACTCTCTAAGGTAACCGAAGGGTTAGAATCTTATCTGGATAACACTTATTGATTAGTATGCACATTCTGATAAACTACACAAAACGGTAAACAGTGTATAAGCATTTTGAGTGGTATAAATTGCTTATTAAAGGGCTATTCTACTTTATGCAACACATCCCCATAAGCTCTAGAGCAGGGATGCTCAACCTGCGGCTCTCCAGTTGTTGTAAAACTACAACTCCCACCATGCTCTGCTGTAGGCTGTCCATGCATGCTGGGAGTTGTAGTTTTTGCAACAGCTAAAGGGCCGCAGGTTGAGCATCCCTGCTCTAGAGGGTCTTAGGACCGCCTTTTGATTTAAAAGAGTTGTCTCATCTTGGACACTAAGATATGCCCCCAATGTCTGATAGATGCGGGCTGCGGCCGCCCTACGTTTATTTCTATGGGATCGCTGAAAACAGCCGAGCAGCGCACTCGGCTATTTTTGGAAGTCCCACTGAAATGAATGGGAAGCGCACCGCACAAGCGCGGCCTCCGCACCATTCACTTCTATGTTTACGGTAATAGCCGAGCCAGTGCGCCGCTATTTCCGAAACTCCAATAGAAATGAATGGAGGGCGGCCGCTCATGCAAGGTGCGTCCTCCGTCACTTTGCAGGCTCATTTCTAAGGATGGGCGCGGGTCCCTCCTCTATCAGACATTGGGAGCATGACCTAGCGATACGCCCCCAGTGTCCAAGATGAGACAATGTCTAAGATGCAGTATGCATACCTGTCTTAACATCGATTTGAAGGTCAACAGCCGGAGTCTCGTGGTCAGAATCTCTCCCGCCTTTCCAAACGTGAACCCCTGTAACAAGAGGGATAGACGATATCAGGATATGACCACAAGCTATGGGAAAACTTATTATTGCAGTGGATGCACAGCCAGCATATGACATGAGGGTCCCAGTATGGAGATTTAATGTAAGAGAGAAAATTGCAGCATTTCATAGTTAAAGGGGTTTTCATCAAAACCTATAAAATAAATATTTATGAAGGTGGCGGTAATTTTCTCATGTATTACTTTTACCATTATTGCATCTATCTCCCGTTCTGGGATGTGGTCACATGACCATGTCCATGCAGCTCTTTCATGTTTCCTGTGATGTTATGTCCATGGCTAGGGGAGTATCTGTGTAACTAGATGGGTGGGAGGAGCTATAAACTAGCTGGGCGTTGTTAGGGGCGGTGCTGGAGGTGTGGCAGAGGAAGGAGAAGTGCATCATGGGTTTGGTTGGATACAGCAACAGGAAGTGCTACATACAGGATGGAAACAAACCAGAGGAGAGTCCAAATACAAAAAAATGGAAAAGATGTACATGAGTAAAGCAACTACATCAGCAAATCTGTTAAACACCACTGTAAACCCGGAAAACCCCTTTAAATTCTGGACTGATTTATGTTATGTGTGGCGATTTTCAGCTCTTCTTCTCCATTCATGTCTAAAGCAAAATTAAGAATTCTACTGATTTCCAACTATTAGCGAGCTGTGCACTGTGGGAGCACAGTTTTTTGCTGCTTGGTTACATGTCTGACAACAGCACGGACACACACTGCTGTCTGTTTACAAGGGCGACCAGCTGAATTTTGAAAAAAAAAATTAGATGAAAAAAATTCAAAGCATTTGGAAGGATATTCAACTTGTCGTGCAGATATAAGACATGAGCTGTGAAATGAAGAACAATTACCTGGAGGAAAAAAGTCACAAAAGAGATGCCTCCCAGTCCCAAAAATATCAAACAAAACATGTCGCTTTTGGATCTTATCTCATTCGGCTCACCGGCAAAGACCTACAAGGAAAGAAGAAACATTATTACAGATTTAGGCCTGCTTTACACTAGCGATATAGAAATCCGGCAGGCACTGCCGGAAGCACACACATCACCCTACGGTCCCATTCACTATAATCTTTGATGGTATATCCCAGTGATATGCCATCAAAGTTTTGATGACACAACCCCTTTAAGGTTCATAAATGTCTGCAGTGTCCTGCTCCTAACGCTCGCAAGACTCATCAAACACACAGTATAGGGTTAATAAATGTGCTAAACAGTAATGCAAAGTAATGTCATCAATGCAATGTAATATGTAAAGCTGTAAATCCCTATTAATACTAGTCACCACTAGATGGTGCTGTTACTAAAATAAAAGAGACATCATAGGAAGAGCAGTTCAGAGGGTGAAGGGAGGGAGTTCAGTTCGGAGTGTGTCAAGCAGAGGAGAGAGTAAGGTCCACCATGTAGCTGACCGCTTAAGCCCTCTTGGCAGAGGCCAGGCTAAAGAAGGTTGGAGAAGGAGACAACATAAATGCCACTGCGTCTTATGGGGTGAATACTAATGAGCGCTTCCATTATGGCTCTGTACTCACCGCTTTCTGGTCCTCGGCTGTCGGCTGTGCAGTGGCTGCGCACAGCGTGAGGGCCTCACTGTGACCTCACGCTGTGCGCGTCGGTTTACAGCACAGCCGACAGCAAGAGAAAGAGGAGCGCAGTCGGTGAGGAGCGGCGGTGTTCGTAGCAAGAGAGGTAAGTGTTTTTTTTTATTTTAGAAAACGTGGCAATATGGGGCTGATGGGGGCTGACCTAAGGCAATATGGGGTTGCTGGGGACTGATCTGAAGCACTGAGGGATGCTGGGGACTGATCTGAGGCAATGGGGGCTGCTGGGGGCCAATATGAGGCAATAGGGGCTCATATGAGACTGCTGCGGGCTGATGAGAGGCATATGGGGGCTGATGAGAGGCATGGGGCTCTTATCTGAGGTCTGATTGGGGGTCATTCACATTGGGGTCTGATCTGAGGTCTTGTTAGGGTCTTATTAACACTGGGGGTCTGATTGTGGGTCTGATCTGAGGCCTTATTGGGGTTCTATTAACATTACAGGTTTTTACTGGAGCTGTTAGCTGAGGTCTGATAAACATTGGGGGTCTGTTTGAGGTCTAATGAAATTTTTTTTTCTTATTGTCCTCCTCTAAAATGCCGATGCGTCTTTTAGAGCGAAAAATAAGGTACCTTACTTCCAAGGTCTCTAGATTATCGGAACTTTCCTGTACTAAAAGACTTGGTGCAAACCTAAGTAATTTGTAGTGATGCAGGATCGTTACGTCCTGAACCATAGTTACATACTTACCGAAATAACCTTGGAGAATATAATGGCAAAGGCTGGTTGTGTAGCTCCATTTATAGCGGAACAAATGACCCCAACAACGAAGTACGGCCATTCAGGTTTGTTCAACCTCATGATTTTGAAAAAAGAGACGGGCGGAACATCTGTGACCTGAAATAGGGAAGGGAACAGATCGATTAGTGGTGCCAACACATATCATAAATACAAATCACACAAGGCTTCTCAGCTATAAAATGTGACAATAAATATACAGCATATTGCAATCAAGTGAGCGCCGGACTTTCCTTTATGATTTGACACAGAGTGCCTCTCCTACCAAGTGTGCACCACAACGGAGAGTCTGGAGCAGTGGCATGTCTAAGGTGTTTGGCACCCCTCCTCCCCTTCCCCCCAATACTTAAAAAATTGTACCTTCTCACAGTAGTATTGCCCTCATTGTACAACCTTCACAGTAGTTTTGTCCAGATATGTGCCCCCTAACATTAGTTATGCCCTCACAGCAGTTATGCCCAAATTGTGCCCCTATAACAGTGCCCCTTCGCAGTAGTAATGTCCTCTGTGCCCTTTCACAGTAGTAGTAATAATGTCTATTGTGCCCCCTTCATAGTAATATTGCCAACTGTGCCCCCTTCACAGTAGTAATGCCTATTGTGATTTTATAGTAATAATGCCCATTGTGCCCCCCTCATAGTAATAATGCCCATTGTGCCCCTTGATAGTAATAATGCCCATTGTGCCCCTTCATAGTAATAATGCCCATTGTGCCCCCTTCATAGTAATAATGCCCATTGTGCCCCTTCATAGTAGTAATGCCCATTGTGCCCCTTCATAGTAATAATGCCCATTGTGCCCCTTCATAGTAATAATGTTCATTGTGCCCCCTTCATAGTAATAATGTTCATTGTGCCCCCTTTCATAGTAATAATGCCCATTGTGCCCCTTCATAGTAATAATGTTCATTGTGCCCCCTTCATAGTAGTAATGCCCATTGTGCGCCCTTCATCGCAGTAATGCCCATTGTGCCCCTTCATAGTAGTAATGCCCATTGTGCCCCCTTCATAGTAATAATGCCCATTGTGCCCCTTCATAGTAATAATGTTCATTGTGCCCCCCATCATAGTAGTAATGCCCATTGTGCCCCTTCATAGTAGTAATGCCCATTGTGCCCCCTTCATAGTAATAATGTTCATTGCGCGCCCTTCATCGTAGTAATGCCCATTGTGCCCCTTCATAGTAGTAATGCCCATTGTGCCCCCTTCATAGTAATAATGCCCATTGTGCCCCTTCATAGTAATAATGTTCATTGTGCCCCCTTCATAGTAATAATGCCCATTGTGCCCCTTCATAGTAATAATGCCCATTGTGCCCCCTTCATAGTAATAATGTTCATTGTGCCCCCATCATAGTAGTAATGCCCATTGTTGCGCCCTTCATCGTAGTAATGCCCATTGTGCCCCTTCATAGTAGTAATGCCCATTGTGCCCCTTCATAGTAATAATGTTCATTGTGCCCCCTTCATAGTAATAATGCCCATTGTGCCCCCTTCATAGTAATAATGTTCATTGTGCCCCCTTCATAGTAATAATGCCCATTGTGCGCCCTTCATCGTAGTAATGCCCATTGTGCCCCTTCATAGTAGTAATGTCCATTGTGCCCCCTTCATAGTAATATGCCCATTGTGCCCCCTTCATAGTAATAATGCCCATTGTGCGCCCTTCATCGTAGTAATGCCCATTGTGCCCCTTCATAGTAGTAATGCCCATTGTGCCCCCTTCATAGTAATAATGCCCATTGTGCGCCCTTCATCGTAGTAATGCCCATTGTGCCCCTTCATAGTAGTAATGCCCATTGTGCCCCTTCATAGTATGCCCATTGTGCCCCTTCGTAGTAATGCCATTGTGCCCCTTCATAGTATAATGCCCATTGTGCCCCTTCATCGTAGTAATGCCCATTGTGCCCCTTCATAGTAGTAATGCCCATTGTGCCCCCTTCATAGTAATAATGCCCATTGTGCCCCCTTCATAGTAATAATGCCCATTGTGCCCCTTCATAGTAGTAATGCCCATTGTGCCCCTTCATAGTAATAATGCCCATTGTGCCCCTTCATAGTAATAATGCCCATGCCCCCTTAGTAATAATGCCCATTGTGCCCCTTCATAGTAGTAATGCCCATTGTGCCCCTTCATAGTAATAATGCCCATTGTGCCCCCTTCATAGTAATAATGCCCATTGTGCCCCCTTCATAGTAATAATGCCCACTGTGCCCCCTTCACAGTAGCAATGCCCATTATGCCACCTTTATGGTAATAATGCCCATTGTGCCCCCTTCATAGTAATAATGCCCATTGTGCCCCCTTCATAGTAGTAATGCCCATTGTGCCCCCTTCACAGTAGCAATGCCCATTATGCCACCTTTATGGTAATAATGCCCATTGTGCCCCCTCTATAGTAGTAATGCCCATTGTGCACCACTATACACCCCTCTAAAGGGTCAATTGGGTACAGAAGAAGTACATTAGGCAACGGCCCTGCAATCTTAGAAACAAGAAGGGCTATAAGAACTTATGGGGGCCCTCTGAACACTGCTGAATCGTTTCTTTTACATGAACGGTGAGTATGGCACTCGATACCTCTTGATCTTCTTCACTCTTCTCTTTCTTCTCTTCTTCTTCAGGTGTCTTGACACTGTTGTGACGACTTGATTTCCTCTTCACTGATATCTTGGTTTCGGTGTGGTTTGCATAATAATTGCTTTTTTCATTGGCGGTGTCCTCCACTTGGCTTCCATCATCTTCCTTAGTTTCGATTGTCTAATGGTGACAAAGAATACAAGTGTACATGTGGTTAACCTACCACATTGAGATCGGGAGGCCGAGTATCTGTCACCTACCACAGTACATTTATGGGATGTGAAATTGGTACTGACTGGTGGGGGTCTTGCTGTTGGGACTTCCAACAACCTCAGAATGGAAGTGCCCATTGTCTTGTCTCAGTCAACCAAGTGGTGGTCATGCATGTGAAGTAACTCTCCATTGATGTCTACATGAGATATAGATATAGCAGACTACATGTGTACGTGGCAACCACCTAGGATAGGAAGGGGGAACCACTGTTCTCAGAACTGGTGAAGACTAACCAACTAATCACTCAACCATTAATTTATCTATGCAGTGACCAATGGTTACCTCATCAGGTGCAGGTCTGGAGCAAGGTGGCATAAATATAGGACAACCCCCTTTATTTAGGTCAAAGGGCATCTATCAGCAGTTTTGTACCTATGACACTGGCTGACCTGTTACATGTGCACTTGGCATCTGAAGTCATCTGTGTTGGTCCCATGTACATATGTGCCCGTATTGCTGAGAAAAATGATGTTTTATTATATGCAAATGAGCCTCTAGGAGCAACGGGGGCGTTACCATTACACCTAGAGGCTCTGCTCTCTCTGCAACTGCCACACCCTCTCCACTTTGATTGACAGGGCCAGGCAGTGAAATGTCATCACACCTGGCTCTGTCAATCAAAATGGAGAGAAAGTGCAGCAGTTGCAGAGAGAGCAGAGCCTCTAGGTGTAATGGTAACGCCCCCGATGCTCCCAGAGGCTCATTTGCATTGATTAAAACTTAATTTTTCTCTGCAATGTGGGCACATATGAACATGGGACCAACACAGATGTCTTCAGCTGCCCCAAGTGCACGTCACAGGTCAGCCAGTGTCATAGATACAAAACTGCTGACAGATGCCCTTTAAATGTCAGATGCTGAAACCCGTCATCACACCCCATACTATACTGCAATCAGCACCAATTTAGATGTTCCTAATGTATCACTAACCTGCATTGTGACCAGCTTATAGTAAATTCCCTCTTTTTTCATGAGTTCTGCGTGGGATCCTTGCTCAGATATGACACCTTCATAAAATCCAGCAATTGTGTCTGCGTTCCGGATGGTTGACAATCGGTGAGCAATGACGATGGTGGTCCGGCCTTCTCTAGCCTAAATAAGAAGTTAAAAGCAAAGAGCAGTGAATGGTTGGTAACCCTGAGAATAAAATGGCTTGGAAAACTGTGTTTAAATATTAGGCACAATGGCTCCATGACACAATGAAGGCATTATACGGTGGAGTAATCTGTAATGTATTAAATACCTTATCCAGAGCTGCCTGAACAACAGCTTCACTCTCCATGTCCAGAGCAGATGTGGCTTCATCTAGAAGAAGAATTTTGGGGTTCCGAACCAGGGCTCTGGCAATGGCGATTCTCTGCTTCTGACCTCCGCTGAGCTGAGCTCCTCTCTCTCCCACAAGAGTGTCAAATTTCTGAAAATACATAAAAACTTGTTCATTGTGGCAAATATAGCATGTTTGGCAAATACGTTCTTGGACAACAGATTCACAGTAGGCCCTCTGTCCAATGCAAATGGCAACCCCCGGCACTCCAGCTGCTGTAAAACTACAACTCCCAGCATGTATACTGACTCTGTTCTTCTAAGAACTCTCATAGAAATGAATGGAGCATGCTGGGAATTGTAGTTTCACAACAGCTGGAGCGCCGAAGGTTGCTGACCTCTTCCCTATAATGTCCATGTGCGGTAACAGGACATATAGCTGTTGTCTTGATTAGGAAAGTCTCAACTACTGGTATCATGATGGAAGGCTGATCATCATGCCAAAAAGACTGATTGACTGACTGCACAAAAACACTATACATAGAAAAACATCAATTGGACCTTACATCTGGAAGCTTCATGATGAAGTTGTAGGCATTGGCTTCCTTAGTGGCTTGTACAATTTCCTCCATGGTTACATTCTCCCGGCCATAGCGGATATTCTCAGCTATGGTGGTACCAAACAGGACGGGTTCTTGGCTCACCACCCCAATCATCTCTCTTAAGTATCTGATGTTCAGATTACGAATATCTTGTCCATCAATAGTGATCTATAAGGAGAAGACAGTGAAAATCTCTCCATGACTAAGAGGGGGAAAAAGTCAGTTTTTGCTCCCTACTATGAAGGTCCACTTTCCACTGATATATCGGAAGACAAGAAGCCTTAAGAAGAATCTTACCGTGCCTTCTTCTGGGTCATAAAATCTTTGAATGAGCTGGACCGTTGTGCTTTTACCACAACCGCTGCTTCCTACAAGTGCCACCGTCTGACCACTGGGAATCGTAAGGTTCAATCCTTTCAAAACCTTCAATGATAAATGTAATAATGCTCATCAGACATGTCACATAGATGATACTGTCATACTGCGCACAAGACCAATGCTGCCCTAGGATACACATTAGGGGTCCATTCAGACGTCCGCAAAACACGAAAACCAGCCATGTGCCGGCACTATAGAAATGCCTTTTCTTGTCCGTGGCTGCGGACAATAGGATATGTTCTATTTTTTGCGGGGGCCGCAGAACAGAAGTGCGATCCATTGCAAATGAATGGGTCCGCACCCGTTCTGCAAAATTGCGGAACGGATGCGGAACCATTCATACGGTCGTCTGAATGGACCCTAATAATAATAATAATGCCATACTGTAAAAATAAATAATGCCGCTATACAGTCCTCAAATTAAAAAAAACACATAACGACAGCAAAAGTGCCCATGTTAACAGCACCATCAGAGTGTACTGCAGTTAAAAACATCATAAAAATGATGATGGTAAGACTAGTTACTAACCTGGACGTCAGGCCTGGATTGGATAGTTGAACTTCACATTTCTGAATTCTATGTCTCCCTTTATCTTGTCGGGTTTAAACCCTTTAGTGGAAAAACTGTCTATTTTAGGTTCCTGCCGGAAATAGAAGAGGAAAACATGTAGAACGAATGTATCATTTTATGGGACACCTCCTTAATTATACCAAAAGTGGTCACCTAGTGGCACTTATAGGCAATGTAGGCCTGTGCCTATAGGTGGCCTTGGGACAAAAGAATGTATTATATATGAACGCACTGTATAGTGTTTATCCCTGTGTATTTGTATTTTAATTAAGTGCCTGATTGGAGTCGGGAAGGAATTTTTTTTCCCTAAAGTGGGGAAAACTGGCTTCTACCTCACAGGGTTTTTTTTGCCTTCCTCTGGATCAACTTGCAGGATAACAGGCCGAACTGGATGGACAGAGGGCTTTTTTCGGCCTTATTAACTATGTTACTAGTTAATGATCACGTTGCCATGGGGGACGGAAGGATATCAAGGGATAGGCAAGAAGAAGTTGCAGAGGATACTAGATGATGAGAAGGACAACACATTGTTGAGGTGTGACCTGTTTGAGTGCCTATAAGCTCCTGGTGCTGAGAGAGAGAGAGAGAGAGAGAGAGAGAGAGAAGCTTCAGCTGCATCCCCCTCCTCCCTTTCACCTCTCCTCCCACCATTCTCTCCTCTGCTGATGTATCCTTTCATCTCCCAGATGCACAAGACTGCACAAAGTACTGTAGATGTTAGTCTGTTGACCTACTTGGCCTAAAAAGAAAAGGACGATCAGAAACAGCCCACACTCAGTTTGTGAGTCTAATGACATGGCAAAGCATTGAAGGTGATATTAATGATCAAGGGGTCATGGCTGCTCCAAATGCCTCCTCATTTTGAGTATATATAAAAGGGTTTCTCAGGAGAAGAATACTGATGACCTATCCTCAGGATAGGTCAATATCTGACCAGTGGTGGTCCCGACTCCAGGAAGCCTGACAATCAGCTGTTTGAAGAGATCAGATGAGCTCTGCAGCCTCTTCCTTGGCCATTGACATCTCGTTCTATGCAGGGGCGGTCTTGGCATTTCTGGGGCCCTAAGCGAAGTTATGTCCCGGGCTCCCCCCAATGACGCGTCACGCCCCAGATGACACGCCCTCTGATGACACGCCCCCTAATGACACGCCCCCTACACCTCACTGAGGTTGGGGGGTGAAGGGTGCCCACAGCCTATGGCGTGTCCCAGACTCCCAGCTCTCTATTGGCTGGGCTGGGACACAAGCTGGGACTAGAGATGAGCGAGCATTAGCGTACTAATTTATAAAATGCGTACGCATTAGTGTGTATACTAAAATATGCGTATGTATTAGCGTGCAGATTTGAAAAAGCACACGCAAATTCCACCCGAGCATGCTCGCTCATCTCTAGCTGGGATACTGACGCGCAGCTGCAGAGTGACAGCTGGGCGGGCGGTCTTGGGCACCGGCACAAGAGCAGAGCGTGGGGGCCCCCTTGGACGTCGGGGGCCCTACGCAAATGCATAGGATGCGTGGTGCCCAAGACCGCCCCTGGTTCTATGGTCAAATAGTGTACGTATGTACACCTCAGTCCATTCAAGTGAATGTAATACCAAGAACAGCCACTATGCAATGTACGGCGCTGTGCTGGGAGGAGGAGGCAGTGCCCCTTCAAACAGCTGATCGGCGGCGGTGCCGGCTGGACCCCTACAGATCAGATATTGATGACCTATCCTGAGGACAGGCCATCAATATTCTACTCCTGGGAAAACCTTTTAATTAAAAATGTCATATAAACAGAAAAATAATTCCTGCAGAATCATTTAACTGAAAAAACACTTACATTGTCTATAATGTTAAATACGGTATACGCCGCTCCTCTGGCGTTGGAAAATGATTCAATATTGGGTGATGCTTGTCCTATGGCAAAAGCTCCAATAATGACGGCAAAGAATACCTAAGAGAATAAAAAAAAAAAACCTTAAAGGGGTTGTCTACTTTATAGTAAGGTTCCACATAGATTAGCTGGAATCAACAGCAATCAGCCAGTAGCATTTAGTATGTGCATTCAGTTCTCTAGTGGCGCCACCACAGGAGAAATAAAGCACTACATGGCGCCCACTTAATTCAATGAACTGCTGTGTGTAACGTGAGCACAGAGGTCCTCCGGACTGAGAGGCGCTGTTTGTGGCCATGCTCCTCTGTGCGTGGTAGACCAACCTCCGTGAATTCAGAACGGGGTATCTAAACCAGTAGAACTTACTTAACCCCTTAGCGACCAGCCCTTTTTGGGGCCTTATTGGATTTTTTTTTCCATTGTCACGTTATAACTTTTTTATTTTTCCATCGATGTAGCCGCCTGAGGGCTTTTTGACTTGAAGATTTTTTTTTAAATTTCATAAAACTTTTTTTTAACCATTTAGTAGTCACACAAGGGGAATTTAATAGGCACTTCTGAAAACTGCTTAAAGGGGTTGTCTCACATTAGCAAATGGCATTTATCATGTGGAGAAAGTTAATACAAGGCACTCACTAATGTATTGTTATTGTCCATATTGCCGCCTTTCCTGACTGGATTCATTTTTCCATCACATTGTACACTGCTCATTTCCATGGTTACAACCACCCTGCAATCCATCAGTGGTGGTCGTGCTTTTACACTACAGGAAGAAGCACCAGCCTATGTGAGCTCCCAGAGTCCCGGCCACCAGAGAGGCTGACGCTTTTTCCTATAGTGTGCAAGCACGACCACCACTGATGGATTGCAGGGTGGTCGTAACCTTGGAAATGAGCAGTGTATAATGTGATGGAAAAATGAATCCAGCCAGCAAAGGAAGCAATATGAATAATCACATTAGGCTACTTTCACACTTGCGTTGTTAATTCTGGTATTGAGGTCTGGCAGAGGATCTCAATACCAGAATTAAACGGATCCGTTTTGATTTTGCACATCAGGATGCTTCCGTTCCATTAGGATGCAGTTGTGTGAAATGAAAACTGAAAAAAATAGATCAGGCGCTAAATACATTGAAAGTCAATGGGTGCCGGATCCATTTTTTTTAGTCTCCTAAAAATAATAATGAATGCCATTTACTGAAGTGAAACAACCCCATTAAGTAGTGTAATGCATTATACTGCCAGTGCTATACTGACAGACACCAGCAGGCTGCGCCAGAGAGGAATACACTGCAGACAGGCCTGTGGGGTGAGAAAACATCGGTGCCCCACAATCTAATTTGCGGGGTGCCGATGGGAGTAGAGGGAGCTCCCTTCCTCTAAACCACTTAGATGCTGTGGTCGCTATTGATCGAGGCGTCTAAGGTGGTTAAAGGACCTGGCTCCTCCATGCATGTAAAGAAAAAGCTGAACTCTTCTACAGGCTTCATTCACCTACCCATTGCCTCAGGCTTTAATATCCAGTGCTCCAAGGCGGCCATTTTAACCACTAACCTATCACGCTAGCCAGCGATGCCAGGGACAAAACATTGCAGCATCCAGCTTTTGCAATTCTGAGCAGGATAAGTTGACTTGGGAAATTATCCTGCATACGCTAAGTCACATTTTGCAAAAAAAAATAATAATAATTTGCTTACTGTCAGCACGCTCCCAATAGTGTAGTCTTCTGCTAGAATCAGAGTGGTACCATACCAGAACGCCAGTGCGTAGGATGCATAGATCATTAAGAATGCAAACCCCATGGACACGTTGGCGGTGATTGCCTTCTTGATGCCTATCTTTTTGGCATCTTCTAGATTCTTTTCATACCTGCCAAAGACACACAGGCAACACAAAGGGTTAAACAAGTGAGTAGTGAGTCCCTGTCTAAACCCAGTATGACAAAAAAAAAAGAGTCGCGCTCACCTCTTAATTTCCTTAGCTTGCCCCCCAAAGGCTATAACGGTCCGGATGGCCGCGAGAACCTCCTCGGCCACCGCCCCAGCTTTGGCGTAAGCCGTTAGCTCCTTGTTAGTAAAGGCTGACAATATCTGCGAATAAATAATCCGATTTACAGCAAACGCGTTGTCGGTTTTAGTTAGTGGCGAAGAAACAAAAGATGTCATTTCCTACCTTTGCCCAAATGGCCGCTGAAAGTCCCATTACGGGACTGATTGCCAGAATAACCAGGGTCAGCTTCCAGCCCTTCACAAAGCCGATAATAAAGCCGGTGAGGAAAGTAGCCATCGACTGCAGCAGCATGGCTATCTTATCTCCAATGCCTTCATTGATTTTTTGGACATCGCTGAAATACAAAAGAAAAAAAAAAAACATTTGAAAAAAATTATTATTGGCAGAGAATGAAGAACAAGGCACCTTCTACGGCACCAACAACACCGCAGAACGGCTGCGCAAGGTACAGCCTAGGCATAGATCCCGCAGAGGTGGCCCACAGGCCAGCTATAGATCCCCTAGGTCAGGTCCTTGAATCTAACCTCCCCTCAACGGCCTCCCCTCAACAAGAGCAATGGACCACAAATAAAAGGTCTTGCTGTTGTTGTGCCAAGCTCTTTGTACTCTGAATGATGAGGTGTGTGGACCGGTGCCATGGAATGACCGAAACCTGAACTTTGTGCGCCAAACTTGAAGCACAAGTTCGCTCAAAACTACTGGACAGAAAAGGTGCATTTTGGGCAGGTGACTTCTTCTGCATTTTAAAGGGGTTTTTCAGGATTTTACTATTGATGACCTAACCTCAGGATAGGTCATCAGTATCTGATTGGTGGGGGTCTGACACCTGGGGGGACCACCATGAGCGCCGTTACCTTCTCGCAGCTCACCAAGCACTGTACATTGTATAGCGGCTGTGCTTGGTATCGTGCTCGGCACCATTCACTTGAATGGGGCTGAGCCGCTCCTAGGACACGAGACCAATGAACGTGACGTCACTGGTCTAGAAAAAGCTGAGAGAAGGCCGTGACGCTCACAGGATGGCCGGTGCCTTCTCAAACAGCTGAACGGCGGGGGTCCCGGGTGTCGGACCCCCACCAATCATATACTGATGACCTATCCTGAGGGTAGTTCATCAGTAGTAAAATCCCAGAAAGTCCTTATATTTTATTTTACGAGGCTGTAAGGTCCACGTTCCTCTCTTCACCTCTTCCTCAGCCTAGTTCTGTACACAACACACAAGATTTATTTTTGGGTAAATGAATGAGAGATAATCACGCCCTCCAAAAGTCCCCATAGAAACAAATCAGGTACTAAGTAATTAAGTACAAGAAGAGACAGAGCTCCATGTTGTTATTGCTACCTGTGCCCATGTGAAGGAACACAGAAGCCATCACTCAAAGGAATAAAGTGGTGAAATATAAAAATATATATAAATATAATAATTATAACGTATCCTCAGCAATCAATCATCTTTCATTACCAACTGGCACGGTATCTGTAGAAATGCTGTGCATAGGAATACAAAGCTGGAAGCATGGCTGCAGTTTGCCATGGCATCCCTCATCCTACTACCCACGTTTGCCCTCCAGAAAGCTAAGATGTGGGGCGCTGTTTGCCACAGTTCTCACACTGCTGGTCCTTACTGATTTCCCTTCCTTGCATCACAATTCACGAGCTTGGCTAGTTTTATGCGGATACTGCTGTTTCGGTTTCGGCTGAAAGGAGTGTACACACCTATAGCTTTAATATGTGACCCTTAGGGCTCATTCAGACGACCGTAGTGTTTTGTGAGCGTTCCGCACATGGCCGGCACTATAATAGAAAATACCTTTTCTTTTTTTTTGGAGCGCCGCGGAACGGTTCTATTGAAATGAATGGGTCCTGTTCCCACAGCCGTGTGAATGGGCCTTTAGGCAGGGCAGCATATTCGGCTTTAAGGACCTGTCAGGATGAGGACCCTTCCAAACAAGTCCCAAATCTCAGACTCTGTCTTCAGGAAATTCACATTTAAATCAGGCACAATGGCTTGTACCTTTTACTTGGCTATCCCTTGAGAAAAAAGTTTTAATCAATATGCAAATGAGCAGTTAAGGGCACTGAGGGCGGGTTCAAGCCACTCTGTGCACTCCTGCTCCCTCTGCTATCTCGTCCAGCCCCTCCCTCTCTTTGACTGACAGGGCCAGGTTTCTGCATAGTCATCCTGCCTGGTCTTGTAAATGAAGAAGGAGATGGAGGCGCTGGCAGAGGAAGTAGGAGGAGAGTGGCTTGGGCCCGCCCTTAGTGCACTAAACTGCTCATTTGCATATGGATTAAAAGTACTTTTTCTCCAGAATGCATAAATGGATTGCTAAGCACAAGGTATCATTAGAGTCAGCTGAGCTAGCCCTACAAGACATTGTGCCTGGTTCATCAGTGAATTTTCGGATGACAGTCACCCTTTATTCCCTATGCAGCTTACTGGGCTTAACTAAATTATTAGGTTTTTGGCTTAATTAAGGTAATATTTTTACATTTTAAGGTAAGGGGAATGATAAACAGTAAGTAATAGCGGTAAGTACTCACTCGGTCAGCCTGGTGTTCAGTTCTCCTGCGTCGTTGACATCAAACCAGCTGATCTCCTGCCTGAGCACCGCATGGAAGAAATTCTTTCTTATTTTCTTGATCTGCCGGCCAGCAGCCAGTGTCCAAAATGAGATCTGGATATAGCCAGCAAGGAGCACGGCAAATCCCAGCCCGCTGTAATAATAGGAATACCTGCGGAAGGAAAATACTGTGTTAGAAAGGGCACAGCCATATGGATGGCGACTACTATGTGCGGCAATCATCTGCTAGATAATCCGGACTCACAACATTATGTCAGTGTTCAGGAGTTAAACTTAAAGGGGGATTCCACTTTAGGGACAAGTACTGTAGAAGAAGCCCGTTAGTGCTCGTACTCTGAAATATCAAATTCGAGGTGATCTTGAGGACCAGAACATGAGAGGGAGACAATATGAAACTGGCTAAAAGAGAAGTGAACCAGAGCAGAGCAGCTTTCATCTTCTACAGTGTTTTTGAAAAACAAAAGCCGCCCTGTGATCCGTTCTGCTGCCCATAGACTTCAATTATGACAGATCAAAACAGAGTGCCTCTAAAGTTGTCCAGTTTGAATTCTGTCTTATGAATTCCATTATTTTCCGTCATAACCATGTTATATCGGAAAGCAATAACGGAATTCATAACGCTGATGTGAACCCGCCCTAAGTGATACTAATGTTCTTTAGCCCTTGATGACAGAGCTCTTTAGGATGCGCTAATCCAACTACAATAATTCGTTTAGCCACCCTGCCCTCAAAATGTCCATTTACCCTCCAGAATTTTGAATGGGTAAATTACGTACATATGGGGCGGATTGGTCATAGACCTTACGGGGAAATTCCCTGGTGGGCCGATGCCCAGGGGGCAGCCTGGACCCTCCTCTTGGCCGGCTAATGGAAATTTTTGGGGAAGTATTTGTGATGGACTGTGGTATTTGGCTCTGTTGGGGTGGTATAATGTACCGCAATATGGTATTTCTGGCCCTGCCTTCCATCAATTTGGACCCGACGACAAAACGGGGTCACTTTTAGTATTTTTTCCAGGGCCACTTTAAGTTCCCAGTCCGCCCCTGCATACATACGGTACATTATACTGCCATTGAACACCAATCTCCACTACTTCTTGATGCCATGGAGTCAGGTCATTCCTCAAGGCCAATGTAAGGACATTTTGCAGCAGACATATTATGGATGCAGTAAATGTAATCCTAGTGAAGGTCGACTTAAAATAAAGCGCCGCCATATGAGCCACTGTGACTACTACACAGGGAGCCGTAGACTGAGCCGTGACCTTTGCCGTCCGCTTTTACGATCTTGTTATTAAGCTGCTCATCTCTGCTTATAGTCAGATACAGGTGGCCTGCAGGAATATCTTATTGTTAATAGATAACCTGGCTTCTATTATACCTGCACTTTGCACCGTGATAGACTGTATAATGCAGAACTCAAGAAGCCAATGAAAATGCAAGAAAAGGAACATGTCTTATCTTATTTTCAAGGATCGGTGATAAAATACTTGGCCTTGGAAGGCCTTGTTCAGCCGATTACGTATATGACCCCACAACATGCCCAATTATATTAGGGGAGCATGACCATGAGACTCTGACCTCATCAGGAGCCCCAGACTCTATTTGAAGGGGTTGGGGCCTATTACATTGGTTGTAGGTGCCACCATTGAATGTGTAGGTAAGACAGTACTGACCACTTGATCTAAGGGGAAAATGTCCACCCGAAGTATCTGGTATACTGGAGGGGTAAGTTCACATATAGTAACCACAGTACAGCCAAGGTTTGGCCAAAAGCTGTGCCGGTATGTTAAAGGGGTTATCCCATGATCAATGTAAAAAAATGAAAATCAGACATCATATAGTCCATGACAATCTCTTTCTAACAAAGCTAGAACCAGCCCTGTACCTCACTTGGATCCAGATATCTCCACATTCACTGTTCCAGTTGTTCTGCTAGATTTATTTCAAGAACACAGCTCAAGGGGTATGCCCTCTCTGCTGCAGCTCTTTCCCTATCACAGCTGAGGGAGTGCGTCCTTTCTGCTGCATAGTTCTCCCTATCACAGCTCTTATCTGCTGCAGCCCTCTCCCTGTGACTGTCACAGCTTCTAAGTTAAAAGCTGGAACTGAGCATGTGTGACCACCTCAGTGATGTTACTGAAATGGACAGAGAAATAAGGAAAAGAGCAAACAGCAGTTGGCGCTATACAGGTACATTTTATTGAATAACTGGGTGGCTATACAAAATATTTAATTACATGCAATTACAAAAGTATTCAGGTCCAGGGGCTGGTCTGAAAAATAGTTTTCGTGGGAGAACCCCTTTAATGATCCCAGTTTTGCACACGTGACAGAAGTTACTGCAGAAAGTTTCAGTTCCATTCACTTGGATGGGGTTTGCAGAAATCCAATTTTTTTTTTTTTTTTTACCAAAAGAACCCCAGTCGAAGAAACAAAATTGATTTTCGCTGAAAATTTCTGCAAAAAAAATCTGCTGCATGTGACTGCACTGTAAACAATTTGAAAACTGCACTTATGTACAGTAAAACTGCGTTGCACTGTGGTCTATACGTGTAAACTCTCCCTTATGGGGATTTCATCCTGTTCATTGTAAACAAGAATGTTTCCGTTCACTAACAGAAAGCAGAGACCTTAAACAATTTTGTAAAAAAACAAAAAAACAAAAAAAAAACAAACCTTTTTTGTATTAAAATAAATCACTTCTGCTTTATTTTTATTTTTTTCAGTGACCTGAACAACTTCAGTCTTCCCATATTCAGGACTCTCTTATCCTGTGATCTAATAATGGAGGCCCCTGGATTGTCGAGCTCTCAGGTTAGGACCATCACATCGAACAATCATAATAAACACCAAGAAGAATGAAAGGAAGCCTCCCCGCGCCGATAAGGAAGCACCACGCCTGCACTACACGTATAGTGACGCTCCACCTTTGGACACCATTTGATTTCATTTCTTGAAATCTGAAAAATTCCATATCTTTATCCGGCATCAGTCAGAAAGGGATGAGGCTCCGCAGCTGCCAGTGATGTTATAACACATGCTGGGAGTTGTAGTTTCACAACAGCTAGAGAGCCACGGGTTACAGAGCAGAGCTGTACTGTCGATCTATGGCTACTTTGACACCAGCGTTTTTGCTGGATCCGGCAGGGATCAGCAAAAACTCTTCCGTTAAATGGCTCCGTCCCCTTGACTTGCATTGTGGGTCATGACGGATCCGTTTTGCTCCACATCGCAGGACGGAAAGAAAACCACAGCATGCTGCTCTCCGGTATGAGAACGGAATGAATTTTGGAGCGCTGCATTCTGTTCAGTTACGTTTTGTCCCAACTGACAATGAATGGGACAAAACGGAATCGTTTTTTTCTGGTATTGCTACCCTATAACGGATCTCAATACTGGAAACTGGAAACCCTAGTGTGAAAGAAGCCTATGATGTACAGGTAAGTGGTCAGGAGCACCAAAAGTCAAAGGGGGTTCTGCCTCTTCTTTCTCAGAACTAGTTGGGGTTCCAGAGACTGGACATAACATTATTAAGTGGGGATACCTTTTAAATTTAAAGAAATTTTCCGTCTACATTTGCGGTGACCCAGTGGACACTGCAAAGGGGTCAAAAATTGTTAAATTATGCATCTTTGTGTTCTGACATGTTTTCCTCCCTAAGAGCCATGTATATGGGGTTAAAAACTGTCCCCCTGTAACAGTTGTATGGTGGGGCTGCTCCGTTCATCCCCTGATGTAGCTCCAATTAGCGAGTGAGGAGCTAGAGAGTGAGCAAGAAAGGAAGAAAAACAGGGCAGCACTGGGATAGCAGGAGCAGACAGCGAAAGGGAGGACTCAAGGGAACAAAAACAAGTGCCAGCCTTTGAAAGGAGGAAGACAAGTCTCATCTGGGTTGGTAGAGCAGCCATTAAAGGGTGAGGTGCATGGTACAAGACTGTGAAGGTAACGCCCTTGAAAGGTTTCACAGTACTTTGGCTGAGCTCTCAGCTCTCTCTGCAGGCTCTCAGCCATACACAAGAGACAGGTAATCTACACCCTGCAGCTGGGTATTGTAGTGCCACTGAGAGGGAGAAGGTTGAACTGGAAGACTATGTTGTTTCCTCTATTTGATCACGATTGCCGGCAATACAGCAGAGCTGCAGACTTTTAGCAGACCCTGATCAGCACTGCCTGTGTACAATGCTCCACACAGGGCGCTATTCACCTTATACTGTAACTGGGGCATCTAAAGGAAAAGCGCAAAAAGTGTAACGTGTCAGTATCCCCCAGAGGACTTTTAATGACCTGTCAGGGTACATATTATGTGCCAAAGGTATATTAAAACATAAGTAAAAGAAATAATAAAATACAAATAAAAGAAAAAAAGCTATATACATTATATATCAAAATAACCAACACAAAAAAGGGGACTCATTTTAATCATCTATTTTTGTGTCAGTTTGTATATTTAATAAATAAAAACCTACAGTTTGAAAAAAAGATAAAAAAAAAACGGATGCAAAACGGTCATTTAAAACATCTAGATGGAAAGAAAATGGATGAAAAAATGGTTGCAAAATGGCCATAAAAAACGGGGTCTGTTTTTTATGGCTATTTGTCAGTGTGCCTAAGGGCTCATGCACACAACCGTATGTATTTTCTGTCCGCAAAAAACGGATCCGCATTCTGTATTTTGCGGAACAGAACAGCTGGCCCCTAATAGAACAGTCCTATCCTTGTCCGTAATGCGGACAATAATAGGACATGTTCTATTTCTTTGCGGCATGGAAATACGGATGTACGGAAATGGAATACACATAGAGTAACTTCTGTTTTTTGCAGACCCATTGAAATGAATGGTTCCGCATACGGTGTGCAAAAAAAAACCGGAACGGACACGGAAAAAAAATACGTTCGTGTGCATGAGGCCTAATATTATATTATGGAATTGCTATCTACGCATTTGCCTAGTTTCAGTAGAAGAACCAGCTGAAGAAAAGTTTCATGAACTCCAAGAAGATGAGGTTGAAGTAAAAATTGTACTTACGTTGTCATTTGATTTTGGAACTTAATGGATGCATTTAAAAAGGCTTCATCTGTAGAGGAAAAAAGTAACAGTAAATCACTGTCTCAGAGAAAAAAACAACAACCATCTTTTCCATATAAAAGTCTGTTCACACGATCCAGATTCTGCACTGAAATCCTCATATACTCACAGGACATGTCCTTCCCAATATCAACAAAGCTGTCCGTCATCTCTCCAAAGACGAGCATCATGAGCGGCAGAGAGGCACCGTGGGCCATCGCTGCTATTGTTCCAACCAACATCAGAAGTTTGTCCACTCCTCCAGAATACCGGAACTGGAAAAACAGATATATATGACAATATAGTTAAAGGGATCTTCAATAACCCTAGACAATCCAGGATCTACTCTGGCTGTAGCTCTCTCCCTGTAACTGCCACAGCTTCTAACAGCAGATATGGCTGGTGAGTTCAGTTCAAGATTTAAACTGAGCGTGTGCGACCACCTCAGTGAGGTGGACAAGAAATAAGGAAAATAACAAACAGCAGGTGGCGCTATACAGATACATTTTATTGAATAAGGCATGCACATGATCATATGTATTTTGCAGTCTGCAAAACATGCATCCGCAAAAATGATGACATCCATGTGCATTCTGTATTTTGCGGAATGGTAATAGAACAGTCCTGTCCTTGTCCGTAATGCGGACAATAATAGGACATGTTCTATTTTTTTGCAGACTGGAGAAACGGAATGCACACGGAGTAATTTCCGTTTTTTTGCGGACTCTTTGAAATGAATGGTTCCTCATAAGGTCCACAAATAAAATAAAAACGGAACGGACACGGAAAGAAAATATGTTCATGTGCATGAGGCCTTAAGGCCCTTTTACACGGGCCGATGTGTCTCCCTGCCCGAGCACCGATCAGCGATATCGGCGCTCGGGCAGGGAGCCTTTACACGGCCCGACGAATTGAGTGCCGGGCCGCACGAGTGATCGCTGTATCGCTCGTGCGGCCGGGAAGCTCCATACTGTCAGGCACACATCGCCTGTTTACACAGGGCGATGTGCGCCCGACAGATTGGATCTTTTGGTTTCTACAAAAGATCCAATCAGCCGACGAACGAGCGTTTTGCTCGTTCGTCGGCTGATTAGGGCCACTTTTACACGGGCCGATTATCGGCACTAGCGTTCCTAGGAACGATTTTTCGGCCGATAATCGGCCCGTGTAAAAGGACCTTAAGTCACTGGCTATGCAAACATTTTAATTAATGCAATTACAAAACAATTCACTTCCAAGGGGCACAACCCCTTTAGAAGCAGAAAGGCTGCTCCCCCTGAGCTATGATAGGGAGAGAACTGCAGCAAAAAGAACACACTCTCTGAGCTGAGATAGGGAGACAGCTGAAGCAGGAAGGACACGTCCCCTGAGCTATGAAAGGGAGAGAGCTGCATATGAAAGGACACACCAGCTGAGCAGTGATACGGAGAGAGGTGCAGCAGAAAGCATGCAGCCCCTGAGCTGTGTTTGGGAGAGAGCTGCAGCAGAAAGGACACGCCCCTGAACTGCCAGCCTAATATAAATCTAGTGGAGCAACTGGAGCAATGAATGTGGAGATCTCTGGACCCATGTGAGGTACAGGGCTGGTTCTAGCTTTGTTAGAAAGAGGGTGTCATGTACTATATCATGTCTGATAACCCCGTTAAACCCTTATAGTAGACTTACATAATGATGTAGAAATCTAAACCATTAAGGTCCTACTTTATATCACTATCTTTCTAAGCATGAGCGATTTTCAATAACAACAAGTTTTTACATTCTATTCCAAAAATTAAGACCTGCAAGTGATTAAGGAAACGGATGGAGCCTTGTAGCAGTGTGGGGCCATGTTAGATGTAAGACGCCTGAAGCATTAGCCATAAAAGCAAATCGTTTTCGTGCAATTAATCTAATTAGATCAGACATCAGGCCTTAGAAGCCCCAGACTTCCTGGAAGCGGCAGCCAAATAATACCCATAGGTCAGACGTCAGCAACGCGTCCTCTCACATTTATTGCTCCTTTGCTCTATTTTTTTTAATTATTAAGTAGCAATTTTTCTCGCTGAAAGTAAACAGATGAGACACATGTATAGATGTAGCAGGGCTCAGTTCGTCATTGATCTTCATCTTTAGTGCACCATAATAGCTCTCTCCCTTTTGGGCATTGCCATTTTATTAGAAGGATCTCCCAAAAATTAGATCATCACAGTGTGATCCGCTGTAATCTACGGGACCGGGTGTTCAAGTTCCCTGCAGCGCTACCACAGGCAAAATGAAGCATTACACCAGGGATCAGCAACTTTCTGCACTCCAGCTGCTTTAAAACTACAACTCCCAGCATGCACATTTACTCAGCTGTCCTTGTAACTCCCCTAGAAGTGAAAGGCGGATTCTGGGAGTTGTAGTTTCAGAACAGCTGGAGTGCCGGAGGTTGCTGATACCTGCATCACAAGCTGCCCATAGAGGTCAATGAGCTGTCCTCTTAAAGGAGTTTCCCCATTAAGACAATTTATCCCTTATCCACAGGATAGGCGCTAATGGGGTCATTTATTAAGACCGGCGCATCCACCGCCAGCCTAAATCTAAAACAGCTTCCTTGCTGGTGTATATTTAGATCATTTTAAGGTGTAGAAAATGACAAATGAGACGGGTCCGGCCTGCCCACTTCCTCGCCCATGCCATGCCTCCTTTTTTAGACCTGGCATGAGCGGGAAAAAGTCTCAGATTCAGCCGCAAATCTCCTTTGTGACCAAATTTTCAACAGATATACACTAAAAATTGGCGTATATCTAACAATAAAAGACCCCCCTAAGTGTCTGATCAGCTGGGATCCCACCGCTCGCCTGTTTGAATGGAGCGGCGGCCATGCATGTGTGCTGCCAATCCGTTTAACTTCAAGGGGAGGCTGGAGATAGATGAGCGCTTGTAACTGGTGGTCTTCTAGAGCTGAATGGAGCAGCAACCGTGTCTATCGCTCAATTCAAACTATGGGCCCCCCATCCTCGTGATCAGTGGAAGTCACGGCGCAATTTGCGGTCCCCAATGCGTGGGGCAACTTCCGCATACGAAGCCAGACCCATTCGACATGAATGGGTACCTGATTTATCCAAGCCGCAAAAAAATATAGAACATGTTGTATTTTTTGCGGTGCGGAGGCACCAAGAGAAACCCCACAGAAGCACTCCGTAGTGTTTCGGTGGGGTTCCGTGGCTCCATTCCGCACCAGACTTTCCAGATTGTAGACCCATTCAAGTAAAAGGGTCCACATCCGTCATGCGTGGTGCACACGGGTGGTGCATGAGTATTGCGGGCCACAATACAGGTACGCCTGGGCAACAGTCGTGTGCATGAGGCCTAATCCAGACAACCCCTTAAAGAGGACCTGTCACCGCTCCTGACAGGCCTGTGTTAATAGCTCCATACATTCCCCATGTAATAACAATTCTGGAACATCTATTCTTATGTCTCTATGTTGTGCCATTCCTTTATTATTTGCACTAGAAGTTATGAATTAATTACTATTTGTCTTCAGTAAGGGAACAGAGGGGAGGTGACCAGTTGGGGGTGTGTCCCTGCACAGTCTGAACATGGCAGCACTGATTGGCTAGAGTCAGTCTGTGCAGATACACACCCCCAACTGGTCACCTCCCCTCTGTTCCTTTACTGAAGACAAATAGCAATTCATTCATAACTTCTAGTACAAATAATAAAGGAATGGCACAACATACAGACATAAGAATAGATGCTCCAGAATTGTTAGTACGTGGGGAATGCACGAAGATATTAAAACAGGCATGTCAGGAGAGGGGACAGGTCCTCTTTAAAGGTCATGCAGGCTTCCCTACATCTAGTACTGTAAAAAACACGCAATAAATTGCGATGAGTATTATAAATCGAACAAACAAAAATGTTTAAAAATGACAAACTCGGCTCTCCCACACTGACAAACCAAACTCTGCCGCCTCTGTACATCAACACAGGCGTGTGCGGGGTCAGTAAAAGATGCTGTAAATGCTGGCATATATTGTGCCATAAATGTGGTGCCGTGGTGGACGGCGTTCTTGGTAGGTAAACTGATACATAAACCGCCAACGCTGCTTCATAACCACTTGATCCGGTCATTATATTGTAATTTCAATTTTTTTTTTTTTAATTTCTCGTTTTTATTAAACTCAATTATTTATGAAGCCGGGACTTCTTACCATGGTGAACGGGCTGACCATCTTTGGTTTTTCTTCTTTTTTCTTATCTTTTTTCCAGGAGAAAATTCCTTTTTTCTTGCTGCAATAGAAAACAAGATCCCAGCATGACATAAAGGGCAGGAGGAATGAGATCATGTCTGGAAATAGTAAATGAGGGCATAATTCTATTGTACGATATTAGCAACTGAAAAATGGGAACGGACGGACTGCCGGGGCCATGGGTGGAATTACCGCTCAGGAAATCTGCAGAGCATTGTGGGGTCTCCACTTACAGTGAATGATATGCTTCATATCCATGATTCATAAAAATGGACCCATTTGGCTTTGAGAGGTGGTGGCTCTGCCACATTTATCATTGTGTACACCAGGCATAGAAGAACACTGAACTCTTCACCAGTGGGGGGCTGGGGGCGCACGGACTGCCTGATGCTCCGCCTGCATATCCCGGGCTATGATAAATCTCCTTATGTCAGCATCTACGTATGTTCTTGGGAGCGCTCAGCAAAAGAAGCCAGACCACAGTAAAAATGCACATAAAAAAACTTGCCTTTTTTTTTTTGGCCCCCCGACTAATTATTTACAGATTTTTAGATGGTTATAGTAAATGGCAAGATGTACAGTATGTATATAGAATATGATATTAGTATCTGGTTCATAAAGTACAACACACATTCCATTACGGAAAAGAAACGGTTACGAGATTTGCCGCGGCCATGTTTGGAAATGTTTGGACTCTTGCTTATACAGCGGCTTTGAAAAGATTCAGGTTACTGACATGTCTGGGATAAGAGCTGAACTTTGTCCTATTCTGCAGGATGAACTTTAGTTTAAATATCTAAAATCAATATTAAAGTTCTTTTGTTTTTGTTTCACTTTTTGTTGTTTTTATAATGAAATACATTTTTTTTCCTTTTAGGCCTTGTTCACACATCAGTGATTCTCGGACGTGTTGTGTCCATGTTCTTCATACATCAGTATTTTAGCACAGTCCATGGGTTCTTGGTTTTAGCACAGAAGAATGCCCTATTTTGACTGTTTACCAATCCATCATGCCCATGATAGTCTATGAAAAACATGGATGTAACACCGATGCCATCAGAGATTCATCCGTGTTTCACGGGCCATTAAGAGGAAAATTAATTTTCAGCTGTGACACATGGAGAGCAAAAAACGGACACACGGACCATGGAAATCTTCACAGATGATTCACGGATTTCATCACGGACGTGTTAATAAGGCCTTACAATGAAGTACGAGGCCTTGATTTTTAAGGGACAAGTGCAATTTTTAAGCCACCATTCTTGGGTTCTGCCAGTTTAGCGCTGTCATGATAAAAATAGGTGTAACGTTTATTGCATTTTACACGGTTAATAAACAATTTTAGGTCACAAGGAAGATCTGAAGGCTATATACTCAGAGCCTGGGGAACCGGGATGAAATTGGTGAACCTAGGAAATCGCGTCTATGACTTTTGACAAAAAAGGAGCCCTCGATCAGTCATAGTATTTTAAGAATGAAACATCGGGGATCGGAGGTTTCCCAGATCCTGGCCCTTAGTGCGGGAGTGCAGCTGTTAAAGGAGTTTTCCAGTATTTTACAAGTGATAGACTATCTTCAGAATATACCATCACTATATGATCAGTGGGGGTCCGAACAGTAGCTCCAGAAGTGCACAGCTCCATCCACGTCAGAAGTACACAGAAACGTCCACGTCAGAAGTACACAGCTTCGTCCACGTCAGAAGTACACAGTTCCGTCCACGTCAGAAGTACACAGCTCCATCCCCGTCAGAAGTACACAGCTCCATCCACGTCAGAAGTACACAACTTCATCCACGTCAGAAGTACACAGCTTCATCCACGTCAGAAGTACACAGCAACGTCCACGTCAGAAGTACACAGCAACGTCCACGTCAGAAGTACACAGCAACGTCCACGTCAGAAGTACACAGCTCCATCCATGTCAGAAGTACACAGCAACGTCCACGTCAGAAGTACACAGCTCCATCCACGTCAGAAGTACACAACTTCATCCACGTCAGAAATACACAGCAACGTCCACGTCAGAAGTACACAGCTTCATCCACATCAGAAGTACACAGCTCCATCCACATCAGAAGTACACAGCTCCATCCACATCAGAAGTACACAGCAACATCCACTTCAGAAGTACACAGCTTCATCCACGTCAGAAGTGCACAGCTCCATCCACGTCAGAAGTACACATCTCCATCCACGTCAGAAGTACACAGCAACGTCCACTTCAGAAGTATACAGCTTCATCCACGTCAGAAGTACACAGCAACGTCCACGCCAGAAGTACACAGCAACGTCCACGTCAGAAGTACACAGCAACATCCACGTCAGAAGTGCACAGCTCCATCTACGTCAGAAGTACACAACTTCATCCACGTCAGAAGTACACAGCTCCATCCACGCCAGAAGTACACAGCAACGTGCACGTCAGAAGTACACAGATACATCCACGTCAGAAGTACACAGCTCCATCCATGCCAGAAGTACACACCTCCATAATAATAAGAAGCTAGTAATTTTCAACAGCTACCATAAGGTTTAAAGCAGAGCATGTTTTTTCCGTTTTCTAATACTAGATATGGTAAATGAAATGGTGTCAATAAAAATTGCATTTTGTCCTGCAAAAAAAAAAAAAAAGCCCTCTTATAGCTATGTCGACGGAAAAGTAAAAAAGTTATGGTTACTGGAACGTGGGGAGGAAAAATTCAAAATGCAAAAATGAAAATAGGCCTCGATCTTAAGGGGTTAAAGTGATCAGGGCAAGTTATAATGGGCATTACCTTAATAAAGGGATCGTGGTCCCGCTCCCACCAACTCTATGTCCTCTCATTGTTTAGCTTCATTCAGGATACGCCATACAGAAATCCCAGTCTACCCGATGTCGCTCTGGCGGGGAACCATTACACTTTGTCTTTTACCTTTTGCTTCAGAACATCATTACCCTGTGATCTCTGTTTTTCCCACCGCAACAGTCAAACCCCCTGCGATTCAGGATGAAGGCTTTATATCTGATAAGATTCACATCCGTGAGCGACCAGAAAAAAATGCATGTGACAGAGAAGTATTACACGGATTTCTAGCAAATATTTATTCCTCCTCCCTGCAGCTTTCCATGTTTAAAGGGGAACTTCCATCATAAAGGCCTATTTTTTTAAACTCTTTATTACTAGAAAACTATTTTTAAAGAATTTTTGGCAGTACTACACTATTAAAGGGGTTATCGAATCCCTATAATAACCCCCAGAATGTCCAGGCCCCTCCTATAGACGATAATTACCTGCTCCCGGCACCCGCGTCCCTCCAGATCCCTGCATGGCCGCCGCTGCATCTCCCTGTCACCTGTGATGCTAGGGAGGCTGTCACCATGCGGCCTGCTATTAACTGCTCCCCCCGTCGCCAGATGTGGCGGCCATGTAGTGATCGCAGTGGGACGCAGGTGCTGGGGAGTAGGTAAGTATGCTCTAGAGGAGGGGGTCATTATAAGGATTGGATAACCCCTTTAAATATTACACTCAATATTGAATACAGAATATTGTCCTTCTGTAGCAGTCAGCACACAGAAATAAAACTCCTATATAGACAGGTGATCCATAGTCAGTTTACTGCTGCTGTGAGGGAAAATTAAATCTGTAAGGTAATCCTCATGATAATAGTAGATGTAGAATTAGGATAACAGTATGACAGCTCTAGAATTCTCTTTATCGGCCTAGATAAAGATGTCCACAGAAGAGTATTGCATTCATTAGTGTGATGTGTGATGCTCTAGTAGAGTCACTACAAGGGGAGCGCTCTCTGGCCAGAGTGATGGTCTGACTGTGAGAGTTGGTCGAAACATTGTTGTCTGAAACATAGAAACATAGAAGATTGACGGCAGAAAAAGACCACCTGGTCCATCTACTCTGCCCTTTTATTATCCTTTTATTGTTATCTTAGGATAGATACATGTTTATCCCAGGCATGTTTAAATTCAGTTACTGTGGATGTATCAACCACCTCTGCTGGAAGGTTGTTCCAAGCTTCTACTATTCTTTCAGTGAAGTAATATTTTCTAATGTTGTTCTTGATTTTTCCCCCAACTAACCTCAGATTGTGCCCCCTTGTTCTTGTGTTCTGTTTCTTATTAATAACCCTTCCCTCCTGAACTTTATTCAGTCCTTTTCCACTATTCGGGGGGGGGGGGATAAATAAATAGAATAATCACATATAGGTTTTGATGGTAACAATGTTGATGATACTGTCACTTTAAAGATGTCGGATCCCTTTAATAATGTAGAAAGAACATTTTTATACATTTGCCACATCCACATCCATTGCAAAGTGGCCATGATAAAATGGGACAGTGAAATCCTATTTCAATGACCTGCTTCACATGCTGCAGACCCGACCATTACAGCCACCATACACTTGGCACATTGCAAGCCCTGCACTAGTTCTAACAAAAATTTCCAAAAAAGCATCAAAAATATAAAAACGGTTTTCTAATATCTTACATCCACTCTGAGATGTGACGACTTGAAATTACAAACCCAAAGCCTGAGTAGGGTTGTCACGATACCAAAATTTTGATTCGATTTCCACACCATAAAAAAGTATTGCGATACTCAATACCATTTGATGTAACGCGAAATAAATGAAACACCAAAAAAGCCGCGTGCATTCCGCATTTTATGGAAGGTCCGGCCCTAATAGAACAGATCTATCCTATTTTTTTGGGGGGAAAAGGTGACTAAAAAATGGCGAATTATGTGTTTTTAAATTTTTTTCTGTTACGGCGTTCACCGCATAGGAGATATTTTTTAATATTTTAATAGTTCTGACTTTTTTGGACATGGTAATATGTAATATGTTTATTTATTGTTTACTGTATATACTTTATATGTAAAATTGGGAAAGGGGGTGATTTAAACTTTTAATGTTTCGGTGTTTTGTTTTGTTTTTGTATTAGCCCCCTTAGGAGATAGAACTCTTGTCCTATTCACCCTAATAGAGATCTATTAGGGTGAATGGGACTTCACACGCTCCCTACTGTCCTGGGCTTTGTGCAGAGCTTACCATGGCAGCCAGGACTTCAGTAGCATGGCCACAGAACTGCTGGTGCTCCAATCAGAACTGCCACTGCCTCCAATGAAGAGGAGGTGAGGGGATACTGTGGCCACTGCCTCCAATGAAGAGGAGGGGAGGGGATACTGTGGCCACTGCCTCCAATGAAGAGGAGGGGAGGGGATACTGTGACCACTGCCTCCAATGAAGAGGAGGGGAGGGGATACTGTGACCACTGCCTCCAATGAAGAGGAGGGGAGGGGATACTGTGGCCACTGCCTCCAATGAAGAGGAGGTGAGGGGATACTGTAGCCACTGCCTCCAATGAAGAGGAGGGGAGGGGATACTGTGGCCACTGCCTCCAATGAAGAGGAGGGGAGGGGATACTGTGGCCACTGCCTCCAATGAAGAGGAGGGGAGGGGATACTGTGGCCACTGCCTCCAATGAAGAGGAGGGGAGGGGATACTGTGGCCACTGCCTCCAATGAAGAGGAGGGGAGGGGATACTGTGGCCACTGCCTCCAATGAAGAGGAGGGAGGGGATACTGTGACCACTGCCTCCAATGAAGAGGAGGGGAGGGGATACTGTGACCACTGCCTCCAATGAAGAGGAGGGGAGGGGATAATGTGGCCACTGCCACCAATGACTATAATACTGGGGTGGGGGAGGAGGGGAGGTCACTGCGCCACCAATGCATATGATTAACCTCTTAATTAAATGTACGCGGCGGGTCAATGACAGGGCATGGTGATCCCAGGAACCCCCGTCAGGTAGCAAATTCCGGTATCGTATCGATCCGGGTACAAAAGTATTGATTGGGTATCGAAAATTTGATACCAGGTGCCTGTGGCTGCACTACTGAAAGATTCCGCATCTTCTGATTTCTGTCACATGTAATGTAGTCACTGAGACCTTGTATGGATCAAAATGACTAAATACAACAAGATCCCATATATTATGGGAATAAAAGGTTAAGGAACAAGAAAAAACCAATGTGGATAAACAGAACTGTAAAGAAAGCAATAAATGATAAACAGAAAGCATTTAAATCACTAAAACAGGAGGGGAGCGAGGAAGCATCGAAAAACTACAAGGAAAAAAATAGAATATGTAAAAGACAAATAAAAACAGCCAAACTAGAGACCGAGAGATTAATCGCCAAAGAAAGTAAAACTAACCCTAAAATGTTCTTTAATTATATAAATGGTAAAAAGTATAAACCTGAAGGTGTTGGCCCCTTACAGAGTAATGAGGGGGGAGTTGCAGAGAGCGATGAGGAGAAAGCGAAGCTACTAAATATCTTTTTCTCCACTGTATTCACTGAGGAAAATGAACTGTCAGATGAAATGCAGAATATAAAAGTAAATTCCCCAATAAAAGTGCCCTGTCTGACCCAGGAAGAAGTAGAGCTACGTCTTAAAAAGATTAAAATAGACAAATCGCCAGGACCGGATGGCATACACCCCCGTATCCTAAGAGAATTAAGTAATGTCATCGCTAGACCCTTATTTCTGATATTTAAGGACTCTATACTGACAGGGAGTGTTCCACAGGATTGGCGCATAGCAAATGTGGTGCCAATATTCAAAAAGGGTCCAAAAAACAGAGCCTGGGAACTATAGGCCGGTAAGTTTAACATCTGTCGTGGGTAAACTGTTTGAGGGTTTTCTAAGAGATGCTATCTTGGAGTACCTCAATGAAAATAAGCAAATTACTCCATATCAGCATGGCTTCATGAGGGATCGGTCATGTCAAACCAATTTAATCAGTTTCTATGAGGAGGTAAGTTCTAGACTGGACCGCAGCGAATCAATGGATGTCGTATATCTGGACTTCTCCAAAGCATTTGACACTGTACCACATAAAAGGTTAGTATATAAGATGAGAATGCTTGGCCTGGGAGAAAATGTCTGTATCTGGGTAAGTAACTGGCTCAGTGATAGAAAACAGAGGGTGGTTATTAATGGCACATACTCAGATTGGGTCACTGTAACTAGTGGGGTACCACAGGGGTCAGTATTGGGCCCTATTCTCTTCAATATATTTATTAATGATCTTGTAGAAGGCTTGCACAGTAAAATATCAATTTTTGCAGATGACACTAAACTGTGTAAAGTAATTAACACAGAAGAGGACAGTACACTGCTACAGATGGATCTGGATAGACTGGAGGCTTGGGCAGAGAAGTGGCAGATGAGGTTTAACACTGACAAATGTAAAGTTATGCATATGGGAAGGAATAATGCAAGTCACCAGTACATACTAAATGGTAAAATATTGGGTAACTCTGACATAGAAAAGGACCTAGGAATTTTAGTGAACAGAAATCTAAGCTGCAGAAACCAATGTCAGACAGCTGCTGCCAAGGCCAATAAGATAATGGGCTGCATCAAAAGAGGCATAGATGCCCGTGATGAGAACATAGTCCTGCCACTTTACAAATCACTAGTCAGACCACACATGGAGTACTGTGTACAGTTCTGGGCTCCTGTGAACAAGGCAGACATAGCAGAGCTGGAGAGGGTTCAGAGGAGGGCAACTAAAGTAATAACTGGAATGGGTGGACTACAGTACCCAGAAAGATTATCAAAATTAGGGTTATTCACTTTAGAAAAAAGACGACTGAGGGGAGATCTAATAACTATGTATAAATATATCAGAGGTCAGTACAGAGATCTCTCCCACGATCTATTTATCCCCAGGACTGTGACTGTGACGAGGGGCCATCCTCTGCGTCTGGAGGAAAGAAGGTTTGTACACAAACATAGAAGAGGATTCTTTACGGTAAGAGCAGTGAGACTATGGAACTCTCTGCCTGAGGAGGTGGTGATGGTAAGTTCACTAAAAGAGTTCAAGAGGGGCCTGGATGTATTTTTGGAGGGTAATAATCTTACAGGTTATAGTTACTAGAGAGGGGTCGTTGATCCAGGGAGTTATTCTGATTGCCTGATTGGAGTCGGGAAGGAATTTTTTTCCCTAGTGGGGAAAACTGGCTTCTACCTCACAGGGTTTTTTTGCCTTCCTCTGGATCAACTTGTAGGAAAACAGGCCGAACTGGATGGACAGATGTCTTTTTTCGGCCTTATAAACTATGTTACTATGTTACTATAAATACCGTACATAAATGCCACCACTACAGACATATTGCCCAATTTGTGATGTGATAATCTCTTCATCAGGATCACTCAGTAGTGCAGCCTCAGGCATTGGGCTTGTAACTTCCAGTCATCATATCTCAGCTTATAAGTAAGAAATTTATATAAAAAATGCTTCTTTTCATATTTTTAATATATAACTAAGGGAGTTTTTTTGTTTTCTTCTGGTACCACTCCCTTAAAAGCAATACAGGAAATTCACATTGTCACTGTACCTCCTGCCTGGGGCCGCATGCTGTGCATGTCTGATGTGTAGAAATGTAGGTGTGTACAGCACGTCATCCATACTGCTGAATGTAAGGAAATAAACCGTGCCCCCCCCCCCGTCTCAATACATGTCCAAGGACTGAAAACATTTAAAACGGTTTTTCTGGTTTTAGGTTAAAGGGATCTTCCTGGAGTACAATACTGATAGCCCATCCTCAGGATAGCTCATCAATATATGATCAGTGGGGGTCTGGCTCCGGCCGATTAACTATTTATAGAGGCCACAACTCTGGTAAGCCCTATGGCCTACTCTCACCAAGCACAGCGCTGTACATTGTATAGTGGCTATGCTTGGTATTGCAGCCTAGGCCCATTCACTGAGTTGCACCTACGCCACGTGACTGATGAATGTGACGAAAGGAGAGGATGCTGTGGCCAGCTGATCTGCGTGATTGCTGGGAGCTGGATCCACACAATCAGATACTGATGACCATTCGAAAACCAGCCTGCGTGCGTTTCCGCAATTTGAAGACTATTCTTGAAGAATACAACATGCTCTATCTTTTTTTGCGGGGCTGCGGAACGGAACCACTTTTGCAGCCTCATTTAAATGAATGGGTCTGCACCCGTTCCACAATAATTGTGAACGGATGCGCACTCATTCATACGGCCGTCTGAATGAGTCCTTATACTGATTGTAGTATGCTATCCCCTATCCACAGAATAGGGGATGAATATTAGATGTGGTGGGGGTCCTAGCGCTGAGACCCCTCACAGAAATACATACTCGTTCGGGCCGAGTGTTCTCAATGGGGAGAGGGAATTAAGCCACTGCCAGGCATCTCTAGTGAGAACATATGGATCGGGCATGTTAAAATACAACATGTCTGACCCTTTTCTCCCCCAACAGCAGATGCTGGGACTCCCTATACACATTAGATGGTCACAAGAATGGAGACCCTATACCCTGCAGGGCCCCCAAAATGAGCTCCAGAGCACTGGCACCAGGAGGGGGAGGATGACAGTATTGAGGCACCAGGAGGGGGAGGATGACAGTAAAGTCAGAAATCTAAAATGTTTTCTGTGAAACTCTGTAGAGACAAGACGCGGCTGAAAGAAGGTATCATGGTGGTCTTATCTCTGAACGAAGATGTTGAGGAAAGTGTACATCACAGGAAATGTCACTGGATGGATGAGGTATGTGGTATGGCCCACCCTGCCACATCCTGGCCCCAGACTTCAGTTCACACTGTGTGTGTTCTGAATTCTGGGGCCTCACACCCATCTATTACATTATCTGTACTCAGACAGTTATCTGTATCTGTGTTATCTGTGGTGTTACATAGGACTGCAGGTGACATCTACTACATTATCTGTAAAAAGGGGCGTGTCCACAGGTTGGGGGGAGCTCAATACATAGCTTGTCCCGGGTGCTGGCAACCCACACTATGCCACTGCTGTGGGGTATGGGGTCTCCATTCTTGTGACTGGTGGAGGTCCCAGCGATAGAGCCTCATCCAATCTATTAGTTATTCCCTATCGTGTGGCTGGGGATAACGTGCTACAACCAGAATAACCATTAAGATTCATAAAGCCAGAAGTCCCCTTTAATATCATTAGCCATCTATCTATATGGCCGCATGTTGCTCCATGGTCATAAATATATCACCACACAATCAGTTTGGCTCTTTAATTTAATTTTGGTAGCAGAAAAGCAAACATTTATCCCAGCGCTGGAGAAAGCGAATGAAAACTGAATCATATGCTGTTTGCTCTGCAATAAAATAATGATCATGTGCTGCCATAAAACACCCTGACCATGGAGGCCTTGAAAGAGGGAACGCCCCCACAGTATCCATGCCTGTGACCATGAACATGGAGGCTGTGGAAAAAAAAAAACATGTCCTCCCTGAGAAAACAACCTTCATCATCACCTAATACTGAGAAGTGTCGTAATATGGTCAAAGGAGCTGAAGGTCTGAGAACTGTCATGGAATTAAAGGGGAATTCCAGGAGTTTACCATTCATGGGCTATACTCAGGATGAGGTATCAATATCTGATCGTCAGGGGTCCGACACCCTGCACCCCAGGGACAGGCTGTTCTGCACTGCTCCCGCTGAATTGAATGGGAGCAATGCTGCAGTAACCTGCTCTGTCCACTACACGATGGAGGGAGCTGTGGAGTTGCTTGGAAACAGCTGATTGGTTGGTGAGAGGGGTGCCAGACCCCCACCAGATACTGATGCTTTACCCTGCCATCAATACTAAAATCCTGGAATACCCCTTTAAGGTGGCATACTCTTCAAATAGCTTACAGACACCTCCTCCACCATAAAAATACATACTTGTTTGGGCCGAGTGTGCATGTGTTCATCAATGGGAGAGCGAATTAAGCCACTGCCAGACGCTGCCCCCTTTCCTGACACGTCTCTTTTAGTAATTATGTAATAACAATTCAGGAGCATCTACTCTTATCTCTATTATTCCTGCAAGAAGTTTACAAATAAATTGTCAGCAGTCTGCAGTAAAGGTCCTGCTGGGTGTTACCAGCAGCGGGTGTGTCTGACTCTGTCCAATCACTGCTGCTCTTGTCAGACTCTACAGGGACACACCCCCAAGTGGTAACACCCATCTGTACCTTTAATGCAAGCTGCTGGCAATTCATTCATAACTTCTAGTAGGAATAATAGAGGAATGGTACATCACAGAGTCCTGGGAATAGATGCTACAGAATTGTTATAACATGGGCAATGCAAGTAGTTACTAGAACAGACCTGTCATGAGAGGGGGCATGTCCTCTTTAAAATACAACATGTCTGACCCTCTACTCCCTCAACAGCAGATACGATGGACATCCGGTCGCGCCAAAATCATCAACTATCATCTGCAGTGTATGACCAGCTTAGGACAGTGACTTCTTACCATATAGAACATGCGACACAGACCAAAAGTGAAAACGTCACCATGGACCTGCCTCGGAGAAAAAGTGAAGCTGCAATCCGGCTTCTATGGGTAACCTCTCATTTTCACAAGCATACCTTCATACATAAAGCCGAACTATAAGGAGGGTAAAAAGGGGCATTGCCCGAGGCTTCCACCATTTTTGGCCTTCCTCCCCCTACTTGAGCCCTCCCCTACACTCTCATAGCAGCAATTTTTGCTAATATTTATTACTGGGGTCAAAGTTTCCCCTCCCCTGCCTGCACCTTGTTCCAGCAAGCATATTTATTGCCATAGTAGTAGGAGATAAGCAGCCGCCATGAACTTCTGCATATCTCTTTGACGAACAAAGGATCGGACGTGTTAAAGCCTAACATTCAAAACCGTGTTCAACCCAACAGCCGACAACATGGGGCGGTGGGGGGCGCCTAGTACACATCGGATCTATCGGCACTCGATTACCCAGGCTGATGCAAAGTGAACAAGTGAGGAATGATCGCTCTAGCAGCCTTTCCTCCCTCGTTCAGTCATGCAAGGGGCTCATTCACCCGACCATATAGTCGTCATGCCCATGTTGTGGACCACAAATAGAGAACCGCAAAATACGGGAAAAGGCCGTTTGAACGCTGTGCTGCAGTGTAGACCCATTGACTTGAATGGGTCCGCAATCCGCAAGAGATAGAACATGTCCTATCTTTTGCGGTGTGGAGGCCCGAACCCGAAAGCCCACGAGGGGCTTCTGAGTGTTTACGAATCATGGAGCCATTCAAGTCAATGGGTCCGCACTGCAGCAAGGAGTTCACACGGCTGGTGCCCGTGTATTGTGGACCTGCTGTTCGCAGTCCGCGGCCATGCGGTGACGTGAATGGACCGTTAGCTATTGGTAGCGCATCCCTGATCACATTCACCCTGGTGCCCATCAGCTGACAAATGAGCGTTTGCTTGTTCATGGGCCGCTCGATTATACAAGTTGCTTGTTCCCCCTAATTGGCCCAAATATTGTTCCGTCTAATGGGGCCCTAACTTACCTCACATTATATGACCCTTGAATGGAAATGGGACCCCACCAATCTTTTCTGGCCTTGGTTCCCCTGCTAACCTTAAAGGGGTTGTCTCGCTTCGGCAAGTAGCAGGTAGAGAAAGTTAATACAAGGCACTAACTAGTGTATTGTGATTGTCCATATTGCCTCTTTTGCTGGCTGGATTCATTTTTGCCTCACATAATGCGCTGCTCGTTTCCATAGTTACGTCCACTATCAGTGGTGGTCGTGCTTGATTACTATAGGAAAATGCACCAGCCTCTCTGGTGGCCGGGACCGTTGGAGGCACACATAGACTGGTGCTTTTTCCTATAGTGCGCAAGGACGACCACCACTGATAGATTGTAACATAGTAACATAGTTTGTCAGGCCGAAAAAAGACATCTGTCCAACCAGTTCGGCCTGTTTTCCTACAAGTTGATCCAGAGGAAGGCAAAAAACCCCTGTGAGGTAGAAGCCAATTTTCCTCACTTTAGGGGGAAAAATTCCTTCCCGACTGCAATCAGGCATCAGAATAACTCCCTGGATCAACGACCCATCTCTAGTAACTATAACCTGTAATACCCTCCATGTAGGGTGGTCATAACCATGGAAACGAGCAGTGTATAATGTGATACAAAAATTAATCCAGCCAGCAAAGGAAGCAATATGGACAATCACAATACATTAGTAAGTGCCTTGTATTAACTTTCTGTACATGATAAATGCTATTTGCAGAAATGAGACAACCCCTTTAATTAGCTTATTAGTGAAGTCATCTGATTTTCTATTAAAAACAAGACTTATGTACTTGCCAACAGTCCCGAGACAATCCTGTGAAAGCGACAGGGTTTTTTCAAGCCCTGCTGCACTTGTCGACATTTCCGTAAATTTTGGAGGGAATTTACAGGTGGTCAATGGGGCTGAGGATCATAAGTAGCGGGGCTCCGTGCTACCAGATAAATGGACCGGCAGGACATCATGTATGTGTGGCTTTGTGGATGTTGCTGCTCCGAAAAATCACATCCCTTCCCTCTACTCTTGGGTCTTGGATGAAGACACCCGGGGCTACCATGACGAGCCATAATATCTGTGTAAAGCGCTCCGACTATATTAGGGAATTGCATGACGAGCACTTTCCTGATGTAATGTTATTTCTGTAAATTGCTCTTTTTTTAAATAGTTTATAATAATAAAGTGCAAAATATATCCAGTTTCCCGTAGGCGCTGGTGGCAGCTCCTGTCCGGTCACAGTATACAGGCCACCAGAAACACCACTTGCATTCTGCTGACAGCACCTACTGGGGGTTAGTGTGGAAAATCTGCCACATAATACAGGACCAGTATAAGCATCTTCATGCTGCAGAGATTTTAAGCGCAGAAAATGACCTGATGTTCACCTTTTGCATTGATCTGGGGCAAATCTGCTTAAAAATCCGCCAGTGTCACATGCATAATCTACACTGCCGTGGACATGTATCCTGACAGTACAGTATGTTCACCCTCGGTTCTCCCACAGCAAAATACACGTCTTACATATGGATCTTACAGTGAATCAGGCTATAGATTCTCTATGGATCTCATCGAGAGTCAAAGATCTGCAGCATGCTATGAATTAGGGCTCATGCACACAAACGTATTTTTTTTCTGTTTCCGTTCATTTTTTTTACAGGTCCGTATGCGGAAGCATTCATTTCAATGGGTCCGCAAAAAAACAACTAAATGAATCTGTGTGCATTCCATTTCCATATGTCCCCATGTCTGTTCCGCAAAAAATAGAACATGTCCGTTTTGCGGACAAGGATAGGCATTGTTACAATCGATCCACAAAAAAAACGGATGCAATACTGAAGTCACACAGAAGTCATCCATTTTTTTTGTGGATCAGTGTTTTGCAGACCACAAAATACATACTGTTGTGTACATGAGCCCTTAGAAAATCTGCAGCATGCTTGTTTTTCGTTGCAGATTTTTTTAGCTACACATGGATGGCTTTTTTAAAATCCCGTCCACGTATGTTGTATTGTAAATTTCTGCAGGTTTGCCTGTGTAAGCGTACGACCACACAGTGAGGTCATGATGTGGTTAGGATGAAGTCAATGGAGAAACAGGTTGAAGTCAATGGAGAAACAGGTTTCCGCGACAGACCTGGCACTTTCCAAACTGTGATGACTGCACCTGTTGTACCTGCAACTGCCCGCACGTAAAACATGTCTGACCGCGTTGGCCATACAATTGAGTACCCGCTTGCGCTATATGTTTAACATATTTTACCACATGGGTCACTATTTAAAGTTAATCCGAATGCTAGAGAACCACGAAAATTCACAACAGTTCAAACAACAAGTCCATAAACGATCGTGGTTAAAAAAAAAAAAAGAAACGCACCCTGATCGCAGGATTATAATTGCATGCTTTCCCAAACCGCAGCCGTGTGGTGTTGCCCTAATCCGCAACGTGTGAATTCACCTGAATTATTTATTCATTTATTATATCTTTATTCTCCCGACACATCTGTGTATTATAAGAATCACCTTTTCGGAGCGCTGGGGTCTACGACATCCACTTGAACTTCTCCGAGCCCATTAGCTTGGCTTTCCCCCTCGATCCCATTGGCGACTCTGTTCTGGTCACTTTCCATATTTAATTACTGAAAAAAATCAAATTAGAATTATAGAAAATAAATAAATAAATATATATATATATATATTAAAGTAAATAAATAAACAATAGAATCTACAATAAAAATATTATTACAATAGAAGGAAAAACAAGAGCAATGTGTTCAGAAAATGACCTAAATGGCCTGAATCATTTCAATTAACATTGATAAAATGTATCTAGAAATCTAAAAGCTACAATAACAAATGACTTTCCATCCAATCCCATCATAGATCTAGATATATTTCTAGGTTTCTACAATGAAATCTATTAGCAGAGAACCAGAGACGACGTTCCATGTCACCAAACAATAAACAGGGAAAAGAGAAGCAAATGGAAAGAAACATGAAATGTACATACACTGAGGAATGGTTACACAGATGTAGCAGTGCTGAATCGGTTGTATAACTTTTTGAGCCTACACCGCAGTCCTAGGTAAAGCCACAGCACAATACGACATGACCATGAACTGTGCTCTACTGTATCTGCTATTTTTACACTTACCTTTCTAGTTCCTCCAGCTTAGGAAGTAAAGATAGGTCCACGGGAGACTGTACAGTCCTGATATTACAACGTGGAGGAGGACTGAGCAAATAGAGGCAGAAAGGACAGAGCTAACGGAGAAAATGTGCTCGGTCCCTCCTCCCTGAAGCCAATAAATGACACTGTTCTGATATGGCCCGGTTTGGGCGTGCCCTGGTTGCTGCTCCTCCTCACCCGGTGACTGGGAGCTGCTCTGGTTGTTAATATCTTCTGGAGATAAAACTAATACTACATGCCTCATGCATCCTGTCCTCCCCTACTTATAAATGCAGCCGTCACCGCAGCCTCCCCCTGCTTCCTTCAGACGCCTGTGTATGACTTCTGGTTGATGACATCATAGCACCGGCCGCCTCCAGGTCCTTGACTTCCTTTCGTAACCTTCAGTATATTCATAGATACCAAATGTCTACATTTAAAATGTTACTCTGAATTTAGAAAATACATTTTTTTTTACATTTTGCATTTTGCACCATTCCTCACTGTTTTCAAGATCTCTGCTTGCTGTCATTCACTACTTTCAGTGTTTACTCCCAGGGACTCAATCTTTGTCTATGGTCATGTGATTTCTGGCCATCGCGCAACCCTCCGCTCCACAGGAGGAGGAATAGGAGGGCAGGGATTAGTGAGGGGCCCAGCAGATTGGGGGTCTGATGAACTTATATTCTGTGCCTGGTTATCTAAGAACATCCTTAGGGCTCATGCACACGACCGCGAAATACGGATCCGCAAAAAATCCGGATGACGTCCATGTGCATTCCATATTTTGCGGAACAGAACAGCTGGCCCCTAATAGAACAGTCCTATCCTTGTCTGCAATTAGGACAATAATAGGACATATTCTATTTATTTTAGGAACGGACATACGGAAACGGAAGAATGCACACGAGTAACTTCCGTTTTTTTTTTGCGGACCCATTGAAATGAAAGGATCCACATAAAAAAAAGGAACGGACATGGAAAGAAAATAAGTTTGTGTGCACGAGCCCTCAGGCTAAATTCACACAGCGTTTTTGGGATGAAGATTTTGGCGCATATTAATCTAGATAATAATAAAGTTATAGTATTATATATAATCGTCTCAGTGCTGTATCACCTTCATTCTAAGTATTGGTGGGGGTCTCAGAGGTTGGACCCCCACCGGTAGAATATCCTACACATAAGACATCACTTTAGAAGATGGGAAAACCCCTAAATAAATATAGAGGCGTGAAGTGACAACATCCCGTCTTATGTAACCACAAGAAATAACAGGTTAAACCAGTGGCTCTATATACAGTGCACACAGCACAGGACAGCACAGATGATTGATCGGAAATACACCTCCCTATAGACCGGATAGTGTCTACTGTAATCTACTGTACTATAATAACACCGTATATTATACCACACTGCTAATAAAACAGACAATGTATCATTTTATTTCGAAGGCAGATCTGACCCCCTGGAAGGATAAGATGGATGATTGATGTCATTATAATAGACAGGACTATTCTATGAGCTGGAGATATGACCAGAATCACAGACACCGGGTGATAGATGGATACATAGATACAGGCAGACAGAAAGATGGATGGATAGATAGATAGATAGATAGATAGATAGATAGATAGATAGATAGATAGATAGATAGATACATAGATATAGGCAGACAGAAAGATGGACAGATAGATAGAGAGATAGATGGATAGATAGATAGATAGATAGATAGACAGATAGATAGATAGATAGATAGATACAAAAATTCCACGGCACTCCAGATATGAAATAAAAAGGTGTTTATTTCACCCACACACATAATTTTGCACTATTTTCACCTGTATACACCAAGCTGCATTATATTATTAATTAGAGGTAATTATTTATTAATATGAATTTTGGATAACTTATGATCAATTATGTCACATTTTACTATATATATTTGAATCATGTTCACATTGTTATGCGTAGACATGTTTTTTTTATCACGTTTTATATGATATTTTGTACACTATTTGATGATTGTTTGAATATTGCAATTATTGCGGTTCACTGATAAATATGTACTGAGCACCTCACTATTTTGTCACTGCTTGAGAAAGGTTCCATTGTGTGGACCGAAACGTCGCGTGTGGGTGAAATAAACACCTTTTTATTTCATATCTGGAGTGCCGTGGAATTTTTGTATATTGCTGTTTGGATATCGGATCGTCTGCTCAGCCGCAGGCACCTGGTTCACCATTTACTCGTCTGTGCAGTCCACGCATTCGGTTTTTGGATAGATAGATAGATAGATAATAAGATAGATAGATAGATAGAATGAAATACAATAGCAGCGCCAACTGGATGCCAGATGCTAATCCACGGTATAATACTAGACAGGGATCCTTATATAAACTAAGAAAAACGAACGAGGCAGCACTCCGGACTTGTGAAGAAAAACGGATCTTGTTTATTTCACCCCAAAAAAAACGCAACGTTTCAGCTCTCTCACTGGAGCCTTCAAGCCATATATATATACAGATATAGACAGACAAATATACAGATAAGTGATAGATAGATAGATAGATAGATATGAGATAGATAATAGATAGATAGATAGATATGAGATAGATGATAGATAGATAGATAGATAGATAGATAGATAGATAGATATGAGATAGATAATAGATAGATAGATAGATAGATAGATAGATAGATATGAGATAGATAATAGATAGATAGATAGATATGAGATAGATAATAGATAGATAGATAGATAGATAGATAGATAGATAGATAGATAGATAGATAGATAGATAGATAGATAGATAGATAGATAGATAGATAGATAGATAGATAGATAGATAGATAGATGATGCAAGGTCTTCATGCAGACAGTAATACTACGTTATAACTATTGTGAAATACATATTCGGGTTACATCACCGGCATGTGACTGATTATACCGTGTACTTTGAACCTCCCCCTGAAGAAGGCTGCGCGCCTCTTACATTGATTTACATGTGATTCATGGTTCAGTCAGGATCTTACCAAAATAACAGAGGAAGAGGAATAACTCATGGATGGCAGAACCACGCAACTTTGTGAAATATCTTTCTAAATCTTATCATGGGTGGTTATAGATGACAATAATGCCGACATGTTTTGGTTTAAAATGCCCCCAGTAATGCCCCCTATAGGACCTCCCCAGTGCCCCAAATAGTGCCCACGGTATTTAAAAAATGCCCCCTAGAAATAATCAAGAAGAAAACAATAAACAAATCTAATACTTAATTCGATTCACACCGTCACCTGCGGTGCAGCCACATTCCACTTCCGGTCTGCAACACCTCCTTTATATTAAGCAGGATCAACCCTAACATGCTGTATACCTGATTTGATAGGGTCGATCCTGATGACAGGTGCACTTTAAGAACTATTATTCACCGCCCTCAGATGGTATTTACGGAACTTCTAATGCACAGGTATATTTACCATAAAATATGACACGCATACCTAACATCAGAAAGTGATTTACAGTCCACTTAGTCCTGAACGAGATGCACGCCGTGCCTTTAATGGCTTTATCCAGCTTGGCAAACAATTGTTTTTAATAATGGTCTACGGGATCTAAAACTAAAAAAATGAAGCAACGCTCCAAATAATTTCTAAAAAAAATGTTTGGGTATCCATGATTACAGATGACTAATATGTCTGCGGCTGCAGACACAGTGCCCATAATATAACTATACACAGTGCCCCATAACATAACTATACACAGTGCCCCATAACATAACTATACACAGTGCCCCAAAACATAGTTATACACAGTGCCCCATAATATAACTATACACAGTGCCCTATAACATAACCATACACAGTGCCCCATAACATAACTATACACAGTGCCCCAAAACATAACTATACACAGTGCCCCATAACATAACTATACACAGTGCCCTATAACATAATTATACACAGTGCCCCATAACATAACTATACACAGTGCCCTATAACATAACTATACACAGTGCCCCATAACATAACTATACACAGTGCCCCATAACATAACCATACACAGTGCCCCATAACATAACCATACACAGTGCCCCATAACATAACCATACGCAGTGCCCCATAACATAATTATACACAGTGCCCCATAACATAACTATACACAGTGCCCCATAACATAACTATACACAGTGCCCCATAACATAACCATACACAGTGCCCCATAACATAACCATACACAGTGCCCCATAACATAACTATACACAGTGCCCCATAACATAACTATAACACAGTGCCCCATAACATAACTATACACAGTGCCCCATAACATAACCATACACAGTGCCCCATAACATAACCATACACAGTGCCCCATAACATAACTATACACAGTGCCCCATAACATAACTATAACACAGGTGCCCCATAACATAGTTATACACAGTGCCCCATAACATAACTATACACAGTGCCCCATAACATAACTATACACAGTGCCCCATAACATAACTATACACAGTGCCCCATAACATAACTATACACAGTGCCCCAAAACATAACTATACACAGTGCCCCATAACATAACTATACACAGTGCCCTATAACATAACTATACACAGTGCCTATAACATAACTATACACAGTGCCCCATAAAACTAAACCCACAGTGCCCCATAATATAACTATACACAGTGCCCCATAAATATAACTATACACAGTGCCCCATAACATAACTAACACAGTCCCCAAACATAGTTATACACAGTGCCCCATAAACATAACCATACACAGTGCCCCATAACATAATTATACACAGTGCCCCATAACATAACTATACACAGTGCCCCATAACATAACCATACACAGTGCCCCATAACATAACTATACACAGTGCCCATAACATAACTATACACAGTGCCCCATAACATAACCATACACAGTGCCCCATAACATAACCATACACAGTGCCCCATAACATAAACTATACACAGTGCCCTATAACATAACTATACACAGTGCCCTATAACATAACTATACACAGTGCCCCATAATATAACTATACACAGTGCCCCATAATATAACTATATACAGTGCCCCATAATATAACTATACACAGTGCCCCATAACATAACTATACACCAGTGCCCCCAAAACATTAGTTATACACAGTGCCCCATAACATAACCATACACAGTGCCCCATAACATAATTATACACAGTGCCCCATAACATAACTATACACAGTGCCCATAACATAACCATACACAGTGCCCCATAACATAACCATACACAGTGCCCCATAACATAACTATACACAGTGCCCCATAACATAACTATACACAGTGCCCATAACATAACTATACACAGTGCCCCATAACATAACCATACACAGTGCCCCATAACATAACCATACACCAGTGCCCCATAACATAACTATACACAGTGCCCCATAACATAGTTATACACAGTGCCCCATAACATAACTATACACAGTGCCCCATAACATAACTATACACAGTGCCCCATAACATAACTATACACAGTGCCCCATAACATAACTATACACAGTGCCCCATAACATAACTATACACAGTGCCCCATAACATAACTATACACAGTGCCCCAAAACATAACTATACACAGTGCCCCATAACATAACTATACACAGTGCCCTATAACATAACTATACACAGTGCCCTATAACATAACTATACACAGTGCCCCATAATATAACTATACACAGTGCCCCATAATATAACTATACACAGTGCCCCATAATATAACTATACACAGTGCCCCATAACATAACTATACACAGTGCCCCAAAACATAGTTATACACAGTGCCCCATAACATAACCATACACAGTGCCCCATAACATAATTATACACAGTGCCCCATAACATAACTATACACAGTGCCCCATAACATAACCATACACAGTGCCCCATAACATAACTATACACAGTGCCCCATAACATAACTATACACAGTGCCCCATAACATAACCATACACAGTGCCCCATAACATAACCATACACAGTGCCCCATAACATAACTATACACAGTGCCCTATAACATAACTATACACAGTGCCCTATAACATAACTATACACAGTGCCCCATAATATAACTATACACAGTGCCCCATAATATAACTATACACAGTGCCCCATAATATAACTATACACAGTGCCCCATAACATAAACTATACACAGTGCCCCAAAAACATAGTTATACACAGTGCCCCATAACATAAACCATACACAGTGCGCCCATAACATTAATTATACACAGTGCCCCATAACATAACTATACACAGTGCCCCATAACATAACCATACACAGTGCCCCATAACATAACTATACACAGTGCCCATAACATAACTATACACAGTGCCCCATAACATAACCATACACAGTGCCCCATAACATAACCATACACAGTGCCCCATAACATAACTATACACAGTGCCCCATAACATAGTTATACACAGTGCCCCATAACATAAACTATACACAGTGCCCCATAACATAACTATACACAGTGCCCCATAAACCATACAGGCCCCATAATAACCAACACAGTGCCCATAACATAACTATAACACAGTGCCCCATAACATAACTATACACAGTGCCCATACATAGTTATTACACAGTGCCCCATAACATAACTATACACAGTGCCCATAACATAAACTATACACAGTGCCCTATAACATAACTATACACAGTGCCCCATAACATAACTATACACAGTGCCCCATAACATAATATACACAGTGCCCCATTAACATAACTATACACAGTGCCCCAAAACATAACTATACACAGTGCCCCCATAACATAAACTATAACCAGTGCCCTATAACATAACTATACACAGTGCCCTATAACATAACTATACACAGTGCCCCATACTATAACTATACACAGTGCCCATAATATAACTATACACAGTGCCCCATAATATAACTATACACAGTGCCCCATAACATAACTATACACAGTGCCCCATAAATATAACTATACACAGTGCCCCCATAATATAACTATACACAGTGCCCCATAACATAACTATACACAGTGCCCAAAACCATAGTTATACACAGTGCCCCATAACATAGTTAACACGTGCCCTATAGCATTAGTAACAAAGTGCCCCATAACATAACTATACACAGTGCCCCATAATATAACTATACACAGTGCCCCATAACATAACTATACACAGTGCCCCATAATATAACTATACACAGTGCCCCATAATATAACTATACACAGTGCCCCATAACATAACTATACACAGTGCCCCAAAACATAGTTATACACAGTGCCCCATAACATAGTTATACACAGTGCCCTATAGCATAGTTATACACAGTGCCCTATAACATAGTTATACACAGTGCCCTATAGCATAGTTATACAAAGTGCCCTATAACATAACTATACACAGTGCCCCAAAACATAGTTATACACAGTGCCCCATAACATAGTTATACACAGTGCCCTATAGCATAGTTATACACAGTGCCCTATAACATAACTATACACAGTGCCCCATAACATAGTTATACACAGTGCCCCAAAACATAGTTATACACAGTGCCCCATAACATAACTATACACAGTGCCCCATAACATAACTATACACAGTGCCCCATAATATAACTATACACAGTGCCCCATAACATAACCATACACAGTGCCCCATAACATAACTATACACAGTGCCCTATAACATAACTATACACAGTGCCCTATAACATAACTATACACAGTGCCCTATAACATAACTATACACAGTGCCCTATAACATAGTTATACACAGTGCCCTATAACATAACTATACACAGTGCCCCAAAACATAGTTATACACAGTGCCCCATAACATAGCTATACACAGTGCCCTATAACATAACTATACACAGTGCCCCAAAACATAGTTATACACAGTGCCCCATAACATATCTATACACAGTGCCCCTTAAATAACTATACACAGTGCCCTATAACATAACTATACACAGTGCCCCTATAAACATACACATAATATACAATAACATACACAGTGCCCCATAACATACACAGTTATACACAGTGCCCCAAAACATAGTTATACACAGTGCCCCATATAACATAGTTATACACAGTGCCCATATAACATAACTATACACAGTGCCCCATAACATAACTATACACAGTGCCCCAAAACATAGTTATACACAGTGCCCCATAACATAGTGTATATACATACACAGTGCCCATAACATAACATAACTATACACAGTGCCCATAACCATACACAGTGCCCCCCATAACATATAACACAGTGCCCTATAACATAACTATACACAGTGCCCCATAACAAACATAGTTATACACAGTGCCCTATAACCATAACATACACACAGTGCCCCCTATAAGTGCCCCATAACTATAACACAGTGCCCCCTATAACATAACTATACACAGTGCCCCATAACATAACTATACACAGTGCCCCATAACATAACTATACACAGTGCCGTATAACATAAACCTATACACAGTGCCCCATACCATAGCCATACACAGTGCCCTATAACATAACTATACACAGTGCCCCATAACATAACTATACACAGTGCCCTATAACATAACTATACACAGTGCCCTATAACATAACTATACACAGTGCCCTATAACATAACTATACACAGTGCCCTATAACATAACCATACACAGTGCCCTATAACATAACCATACACAGTGCACCATAACATAGCTATACACAGTGCCCTATAACATAGTTATACACAGTGCCCCATAACATAACTATACACAGTGCCCCATAACATAACTATACACAGTGTCCCATAACATAACCATACACAGTGCCCTATAACATAACCATACACAGTGCCCTATAACATAACCATACACAGTGCCCTATAACATAACTATACACAGTGCCCTATAACATAACTATACACAGTGCCCTATAACATAACCATACACAGTGCCCTATAACATAGCTATACACAGTGCCCTATAACATAACTATACACAGTGTCCCATAACATAACCATACACAGTGCCCTATAACATAACCATACACAGTGCCCTATAACATAAACCTACACACTGCCCTATAACATAACTATAACACAGGCCCATAACATAACTATACACAGTGCCCTATAACATAACCATACACAGTGCCCTATAACATAACTATACACAGTGCCCCATAACATAACCATACACACTGCCCTATAACATAACTATACACAGTGCCCTATAACATAACTATACACAGTGCCCTATAACATAACCATACACAGTGCCCTATAACATAACCATACACAGTGCCCTATAACATAACTATACACAGTGCCCCATAACATAACCATACACAGTGCCCTATAATATAACTATACACAGTGTCCCCATAAACATAACCATACACAGCCCTATAACATAACATATACACAGTGCCCTATAACATAACCCATAAACAGTGCCCTATAACATAACTATACACAGTGCCCTATAACATAACCATACACAGTGCACCCATAACATAGCTATTACACAGCAGTGCCCATAACATAACCATACACAGTGCCCTAATATACTATACACAGTGCACAGTCCATAACATAACCATACACAGTGCCCTATAACATAACCATACACAGTGCCCTATAACATAACATACACAGTGCCCTATAACATAACATACACAGTGCCCTATAACATAATACACAGTGCCCTATAACATAACCTATACACAGTGCCCTATAACATAAACCATACACAGTGCCCAATAACATAACAAACCATAACAGTGCCCATAACATAACCATACACAGTGCCCTATAACATAACCATACACAGTGCACCATAACATAGCTATACACAGTGCCCCATAACATAACCATACACAGTGCCTATAATATAACTATACACAGTGCCCCATAACATAACCATAACACAGTGCACCATAACATAGTATACACAGTGCCCCATAACATAACCATACACAGTGCCTATAATATAACTATAACAGTGCCCATAACATAACCATACACAGTGCCCTATAACATAACATACACAGTGCCTATAACATAACCATACACAGTGCCCTATAACATAACATAAACAGTGTCCCATAACATAACTATACACAGTGCCCTATAACATAACTATACACAGTGCCACCATAACATAAACTATACACAGTGCCCTATAACATAACTATACCACAGTGCCCTATAACATAACTATACACAGTGCCCATAACATAACTATACACAGTGCCTATAAACTATACACAGTGCCCATAACATAATATACACAGTGCCCTATAACATAACTATACACAGTGCCCTATAACATACCATAAACAGTGCCCTATAACATAACTATACACAGTGCCCTATAACATAACTATACTACACAGTGCCCTATAACATAACATACACAGTGCCCTATACACATAGCTATACCAGTGCCCTATAACATAACCATACACAGTGCCCTATAACATAACCATACACAGTGCACCATAACATAGCTATACACAGTGCCCCATAAACATAACCACCATACCACAGTGCCCTTAACATAAACCATAACACAGTGCCCTATAACATAACATACACAGTGCCCTATAAATAACCATACACAGTGCCCTATAACATAACCATACACAGTGCCCTATAAATATAACTATACACAGTGCCCCAATAACATAACCATACACAGTGCCCTATAACATAACCATACACAGTGCCCTATAATATAACTATACACAGTGCCCATAACATAACTATACACAGTGCACCCACATAACACAGCCCTAATATAAACATACACAGTGCCCCATAACATAACCATACACAGTGCCCTATAACTATACACAGTGCCCATAACATAACTATACACAGTGCCCAACATAACCATACACAGTGCCCTATAACATAACCATACACAGTGCACCATAACATATACACAGTGCCTATAACATAACCATACACAGTGCACCATAACATAGCTATACACAGTGCCCCTAATAACATAACTATACACAGTCCCCCATTAACATAACCTATACACAGTGCCCTATAACATAACCATACACAGTGCACCATAACATAGTATACACAGTGCCCATAACATAACCATACACAGTTGCCCCATAACATAACATAGCTATACACAGTGCCCCCTATAACATAACTATACACAGTGCCCCATAACATAACCATACACAGTGCCCTATAACATAACTATACACTGTGCCCCATAAACATAACCATACACAGTGCCATATATAAACTATACACAGTGCCCTTAACATAACTATACACTGCCCTAACTATACACAGTGCCCATAACATAACCATAACAGTGCCCTATAACATAACTATACACAGTGCCCTATAACATAACCATACACAGTGCCCTATAACATAACTATACAGTGCCCTATAACATAACCATACACAGTGCCCATATAACATAAGCTATACACAGTGCCCTATAACATAACTATACACAGTGCCCTATAACATATAACTATACACAGTGCCCTATAACATAAACCATACACATGCCCTATAACATAACCATACACAGTTCCCTATAACATAACCATACACAGTGCCCTATAACATAACCATACACAGTGCCCTATAACTATACACACATAACCTATACACAGTGCCCTATAACATAACCATACACAGTGCCCCATAACATAACTATACACAGTGCCCTATAACATAACCATACACTGTGCACCATAACATAGCTATACACAGTGTCCATAACATAACCATACACAGTGCCCTATAACATAACTATACACAGTGTCCCCCCATAACATAACCATACACAGTGCCCTATAACATAACCATACACAATGCCCTATAACTAACCATAAACAGTGCCCTATAACATAACTATACACAGTGCCCATAAACATAACTATACACAGTGCCCCATA
>ONZH01021258.1:0-26024 GCA_900303285.1 Rhinella marina | reverse complement strand
GCGCGACGCCGACCTCGCGTGACAGTACCCCCCCTTCACGAGGGGCCACCGGACCCTTACCAGCGGGAGCAGGCTTATCGCGATGCTGCAGATGGAACTTTCGGATGAGCGAGTCTGCATGCATCCTGGTCAACGGTACCCAAGACCTGTCCTCAGGACCGAACCCCTTCCAATGTACGAGGTACTGGAAGGAATTCCGGACCCTTCTCACATCCACAATTCTGGCAATCTCATGCTCCATTTGTCCTGCTACCTCAACCGGAGGAGGAGACTGTTCCTCAGGACCAACGGGAGCAACATAACGTTTGAGCAAAGACACATGAAAAACATTATGAACACGAAGGGAGTCGGGTAAACATAACCTAAAAGAAACCGGATTGATCACCTTGGTGATCCTGTAAGGACCAATGAAGCGAGGTGCAAACTTGTAGGATGGTACCGTCATGTTGAGATTTTTAGTCGATAACCATACCTTATCCCCAACCTTAAAATTCACACCCTTAGAACGTTTTCTATCAGCCTTAGCTTTTTGAACTCCTTGGGCCTTTTCCAGGTTCGACTGAACCTGTGCCCAAACTGTGCACAGTTCTTGAGAAAAATCATTGACCTCTGGGACAAACCGACGCAGATGGGGAACAGGAGCCAAAGCGTGGATGAAAACCCATATTGCAGAAAAACGGCGACATCCCAGAGGATGAATTAACACGATTATTAATTGCAAATTCAGCCAGAGACAGGAATCTGGCCCACACATGCTGGTTATCAGAAACATAACATCTGAGATATTGCTCAACGGATTGGTTAAGACGTTCAGTCTGACCGTTGGTCTCTGGATGAAAGGCTGATGAAAAGGACAAAGAGATACCAATCTTATTACAGAACGCCCTCCAGAACCTAGACACAAACTGTACTCCCCTATCAGAAACGATATTCTCAGGAACACCATGCAGTTTGACAATATTATCAATGAACACGACGCCAAGACCTTTGCAGAAGGTAATTTACACAAAGGAATAAAATGACACATTTTGCTGAATCTGTCAACCACCACAAATATCACGGTTTTACCCTCAGAGCACGGCAAATCCGTGATAAAGTCCATGGACAGATGTGACCAAGGTCTACTAGGTATGGGTAAAGGATGTAACTCACCCATAGGTCGTGTCTTGGAATTCTTGGACCTGGCACAAGTGTTACACGCAGTTACAAAAGCCTGAACATCTCTGGAGATTGACGGCCACCAATACTGCCTAGAGACCAACTCCTTGGTGGCATTGATGTCCACACAAAACAGAATTATGGCACTCACCCAGCAGTCGCAACCGCAAATGAGCCGGCACAAACAATTTGTCATTGGGGGTACCAATAGGAGCAAGATGTTGTCCTGCCGAGATTTCAGAAGCGAGGTCAGATGAGGTAGCGGCCACGATGATATCAGCTGGCAGGATGGGCTCAGGAGGGACGTCAGGAGGCTGATACGCCTGGAAACTTCGGGATAAGGCATCGGCCTTAACGTTCTTGCTCCCGGGTCTGAAGGTAACACAAAAGTCAAAACGAGTAAAGAACAAAGCCCACCTTGCCTGTCTAGGATTCAATCGCTTAGCCGATTCTAGAAACATTAAATTCTTATGATCCGTGAGGACCGTAATGCGGTGAAATGCCCCTTCTAAAAAATGACGCCATTCCTCAAATGCCCACTTGATTGCAAGTAACTCCCTATTCCCAATATCATAATTCCTCTCGGCAGGAGAGAACTTGCGGGAGAAGAAGGCGCATGGCATAAGATTAGTTAAGGTGGAAGACCCCTGGGACAGTACAGCCCCCACAACATCCTCAGACGCATCCACCTCAACTACAAAAGGCTTACTTTGATCAGGCTGGACCAACACAAGAGCATTAATAAAACACTGCTTTAACCTTTCAAAGGCCTCAATAGCTGCAGGAGGCCAATTGACCAGATCAGCCCCCTTGCGACTCAAATCAGTAATGGGTTTGGCTACCACAGAAAAATTTTTGACAAATTTACGATAAAAATTAGCAAACCCAGAAATCGCTGGGAGCGCCTTCAAAGAGGAAGGTCGCACCCAATCCACAATGGCCTGTACTTTAACTGGATCCATTTTGAAAGAAAAAGGGGTGAGAATGTATCCCAAAAAGGCCACTTCCTGAACACCAAAGGTACACTTTTCCCCTTTAACGAACAACTTGTTTTCACGCAACACCTCCAGCACTTGCCTGGTGTGAGATACGTGACTCTCCCAGTCTGCAGAAAAAATCAGGATGTCATCAATATAGACAATTACAAATTTTCCCAATAAATGGTCTAAAAATGTCATTGACAAAGTTTTGGAAAATTGCTGGAGCGTTACTTAACCCAAAAGGCATTACCAAGTACTCATAATGACCCTCCGGGGTATTAAAAGCCAGTTTTCCATTCGTCCCCCTCACGAATCCTGATTAGGTTGTATGCCCCCTTCAAATCCAGCTTGGTGAACCAACAGGCCCCCTGGACCTGATTCAGCAAGTCAGGAATAAGGGGCAATGGTATTGTTTTAACAGTGATTTTATTGAGCTCCCTGTAATCGATACAGGGCCTCAATCCTCCATCCCTTTACCAACAAAGAAAAAACCTGCCCCCATGGGAGAAACTGAAGGCCGGATGTGACCCTTGGCCAGACTCTCTTTGAGATAATCCCTCATGGACTGACGTTCAGGAGTAGAGAGATTATAAATGCGACCTTTGGGATATTTGGATCCCTCAATAAGGTTGATGGCGCAATCATATTGCCGGTGAGGAGGGAGGAACTCAGTCTCGGACATGGAAAAAACGTCCGAAAAATCGCCGATATACTTGGGCAAGGAAAGAGACTCAGTGGTACCTCCAAACAGCAATACTGATCTACAACATTTGTCACAATTCATTCCCCATTTTTCCAATTCACCTACCGACCAGTTGATCACAGGGTTGTGGTCCTGTAACCATGGCAGACCTAAAACAAGGTCGGCAGGTAAATCCTTTAATACAAGGAAGGAACAAGTCTCGGTATGGGTAATTCCTACAGTTAATACAACCTCAGGAGTACAAAACTCCACTCTCCCATTATTCAATGGAGTGGAATCCAGTGCGATAATTTGAATTACCTCCCTTAAAGGAATTATAGGCACACCCACAGATTGCACAAAATCATAATCAATAAAATTAGCAGCAGAACCTGAATCCACAAATGCTTCACCGGACCTCTTGAATTGGTTATAAGAAATGGAAATAGGTAACAAGATTTTCTTTCTTACCACCGCAGGGGGTACCTTACTTCCAGGAACAGACCTTTTTGAGAGCAGAAGTCTCGGACACTGCTGGAGCCAGTGGTTCATCTCACCGCAGTAAAAACAGGCCCCTCTCAGGCGTCTCTGATCCCTCATAGTAACTCCCAACTGCATAGGCTCCTCCTGGACCTTGATAGGAGACGGGCTCTGAAGAGGAACTTCGGACAACACGGCAACTTGAGGGGCAACAGAACTTTCCTTTTGTCTCTCCCTAAACCGTCGGTCAAGTTTGATAACTAAGGTCATAGTCGCCTCTAAGGTGTCAGGAGTAGGATAACTAACTAGTAAATCCTTCAGATGGTCAGACAGTCCCACCCTAAACTGGCTTCTCAAAGCAGGGTCATTCCATTTAGAGGACACACACCATTTTCTGAACTCAGCACAGTAATCCTCAACTGCACGGTTACCCTGCCGAATGTCTCTGAGCTGAGTTTCAGCTACAGCGGCCAAGTCAGGTTCTTCATATAAAAGACCTAGGGCCCGGAAAAAAGCCTCCACAGACAATAGACAAGGGGAGTCAGGTGGCAATGAGAAAGCCCACTCCTGCGGATCACCTTGCAGCAAGGAAATAATTATTCCTACCCGCTGCTGCTCAGAACCCGAGGAGTGTGAGCGTAAACGGAAATATAATTTACAACTTTCCTTAAAGGAACGGAAAGTCCTTCGGTCCCCAGAAAACCGATCGGGCAATTTTACATGGGGTTCAATATTAGGGTTTGGCATGGAGGGAACGACTGCGGGTGCTGTCCGCAGCTGCTCCTGATGTTGGAGTCTCTCGGCCAAATCCTGGATCATCTGAGCCATGTTACTCATCTGGTCCGTGAGTACTCGCAATGGCTCCATTAGGTACGGCCTGTGATTCTGTCACGACAGGGAAACAAGGGATAGTGTGCCCTGTCTGAACCCCACCTCTTTCCCTGCCTACTTACAGTAGATGCCCTAGGCGGCAAAACCGTAACTTGGAGACAGTCCCTATGCTGAGTACGTGCATAGGGAAGGGAAGGGAACACAGGGAAAGACGAACACAGACAGAACAAACACAATAGCAGAATAGTCAGCAAGCCAAGTCAAGAACAGGAGGTCACGTCAAATACCGAGGGGAATCACAAAAGCGTAGTCTAAGTCCGAAGCCAAAATCCAATATACCAATAATAAACAGCAAGGTCCAACACACAGCACTGATCTCAGAAGACTAATCACAGGCATCTGAGTGAGGCAGTTGCCATCTTTAAATAGCCCGCCCAGGATCATGTGATGTGGCCAGCATCACATGACCTGAGGCGGAGCAAGCTGTCCAAACAATATGTAAAGTAGCCATGTGGTGTGATCAGCACCACATGGCTAAACCCAAACAGAGAATTAACTCATGAAGTGCTGGCTGACAAGACCAGCACTTCAATTCCCTATTGCTCGTCTCTAGGGGGGCGGAGAGGTCCGGCGATGTCGTGCAGAGGGAGCGCGACGCCGACCTCGCGTGACATCCAGTCTATATCTGGGTAGTTGAAATCCCCCATAATAACGACCTCATTATGATTTGCTACCTCATCTATTTCGTTTAGAAATAGATTTTCTATGGGCTCCGGTATACTAGGGGGTTTATAATAAACTCCTATTAGTATTTTATTATTGTTTTTGGCTCCATTTGTTTCTACCCACAGTGACTCCACATCTTCATGTCCCTCACTTATATCTTCCCGGAGTGTGGGCTTTAGACAGGACTTTACATAAAGGCAGACCCCTCCCCCTCTCCGGTTTTGGCGATCCTTTCTAAACAGACTGTAACCCTGTACGTTAACTGCCCAATCATAGCTATCACCCAGCCATGTCTCAGTTATACATGATCTTTTTTTTTTTCTAGATTTTTAAATTGTGAATGTTTTGAAATTTTGGTGGCATTAGGCAATGTGGTTTTTGTCAGTTAGTTTTTCATATTAATTTTCTCTAATTTTAAAATGTTTATTCTTTCTATACAGATTCCTTGCCACCGTGGAGAGCTATTCCAGCCTACACTATCAGTTTAGGTTGGGGATATCGACTATCTCCTACATAGTCAAGGATACCTGCAAGGCACTGTGGGCTTGTCTTCATGCCGAATTTATTCCCGAACCCACCACCGCGGATTGGCAAGAAATTGCTCAGACTTTTTGGGATTTTACATAGTTTCCAAATTGTTTGGGGGCCCTGGATGGGAAGCACATCCGCATACAGAATCCTCCCTTTTTTCAGTTATATTGATGGCACTGGCAAATGCAAAGTACCGTTTCATTTGTGTCAATATTGGTGCTTATGGTCAGACCAAAGACTCTAAAGTTTTCAAAGCATCAGCCATGGGCCACCGTGTTTACAGTGGCAATTTTAATTTTCCACAACCACAACAAGTTCTGTTAGGCAAAACTTTAATTATCGCCTGAGCCGTGCACGGCGGATGGTAGAGTGCGCCTTTGGGATTCTCACCTCCAAATGGCGCATTTTCCTGAGGCCAATACAGCTGATGCCAGATACAGTTGACAGTGTGGTGAAGGCCTGTGTCATTTTGCACAATTTCCTGTTGGCACGGGAACCTTTACCCACTGATGTACTCTCAACTATATCTGTCCAACAGCAGCAGCACACTGGTCCTCTGGCTACAGTTGCTGTTAATGCCTTACGGGATTGTTTTGCTAATTTTTTCCAAACCACACATGGATTACTTGCATGGCAACCAGACATGTAATTTTGTTTTCTTTGTCTTTAAAATTTGTATAATATTTTGTTTTGTGCCCAGTGTGGCCTTGTAATTATTTATTCTTATGACCAGTAAATGTATTCCACATTGTCATTGACTGATGGAACTAACAAATCTAACAACTGATGTTTGCCCAAGCCCTTTAGCAGATTTTTTTTGTCATATTTTAGTGGTAATATTGTATTCATAATGTAAATCATCATTTCATGTTTTTTTTTTTAATTAAAAATAAAACACACACACTGCTTTTCTGAACAAACTCAAAATGTTTATCTGAAATTTTAATATTTATAAATTAAATTTTTGGCCTTTTTTGCCATTGTTATAAATTAGATATAAAAATAAAATATCTTGGGGTTATCTTTTACAACAAAATAAATTTACTATATACAAAATCACAATAAAAAAAAGAAACAACCCAAAACAACCACCCCCCTACCCAAACAAAATATAAACCAAAAGAGCCTTTAGTTGACAGGACACTCTGTGTCTTCAGGGTGGCTGCAACAAAGCACCCAGAAATGACTGTTGCCCTCCACTATACTCAGCGGAAGGAGGGGGAGTATGAAGGGAGGAGACACTGACAGAGCAGTACCCGGAGAAGAAACCAAAGAAGGACTAGTAAAAGATGGAGGCGCAGGAATGTACACAGAAGGAGGGTGTTCAGATGAATAGAAAGGATGAGTACTGCTCTGAGAGTGAGAAGGGAGAGGGGCGGGGGATGGGGGAAGCAAGTGGGATGGGGGAGGGGTGGGGGATGGGGACGGGAGTGGGATGGAGGCTGGAAGTGGGATGAGGACGGGAGTGGGATGGGGGTGGGATTGGGATGGGGGTAGGAGTGGGGTGGGGGTAGGAGTGGGCTGGGGGTAGGAGTGGGCTGAGGGTAGGAGGGGCTAGGGGGTAGGATGGGACTGGGGGGTAGGAAGGGGAAGGGAGGCGGCGCTCAAAATAGTGGATAGTTTGAATCAGTGCCATGCAGCATGGAGCCATGTTCTCAGGACTTACACGTTCCAGCAGAGGACCAAGGGTTATGAGGAACTGAATGTGAGGATTATGGGTTATCGGCAGCACCACCCCCTCCAACTGTCGATATTGAGTTAGTAACTCCTCCCGTGTCTTAACATTCTGCTCATCCAATCTTAACAAATTATCCCTAAGGATATTTGCTAGATCACCAAGGTCCGCCTGCTGGCTCCGTCCTGCTCGGCGTCTCATCCCCAGTCCTTCAAAAGCTTCAAGGATATTAGCCCTTTCAGAATGGGGAGGATTTGCTGGAGTAGAACGGGAACCTTCATTGTCCCGAGTACCTGGCTCCATCACAGAAGGCCCCGCAACCAGCTCCTGCTCTAACTCGGATGGGGCCTCACTGGGCGGAACTTCCTCCACACTGGACTGTGTTCTAGAAATGGAAAAAAAAAGAAACCTCATTATTACAGTTTAATATGCATGTCTATGACAATCCAAGCAATACGCAGTCTAAGCATTTTTATGAGTTCAAAGAATAGAGGAAAAAATGTACTTTTCCTGTCTGATGGCAACAACTAGATTTTTGGGTCAAAGGAAACGTTTGGAAACATACTACAAGTCAATAAATTAAGGTCATGTGTAAATGCTAATCTACTTTGTATTGATTGTTGGGGAGAGTGATCATTTAATTATCAAGAACATAAATAAATGTTCTAATTTTAAAGGATCAAATAAATCAAACTGTCTATGGATGTGTACATCCAAAAATCTATGTGTGGAATAAATTCACATTGTATGGTCAATTTGTATGTGTCAATGTGAGAAAGCCATGATTTGGCTATGAAAATTTCAAAAGTTTACATTTTCAAGAAAATACCTTTGTAGGTCCGCTGTGTGCCTCAGGAATTCAAGAGCCCTCTGGTAGTGATAGGTACAAGTGCGCTTAGCTCCGGACCTGCTGGGGGCCAAACGCTCTTTATTGAGGTCCCGGATAAACCGATCCCTCATTGACCTCCAGCGGGTAACAATGAAACGTCCTGCATAAAAATTGAACCAAAAAAAATTTTTTTTTTGCAAAGAGTAAAATGTAGATGTTAAAGGTAAAAAGGGTCAAAATTTGTGTTTAAATACTCACCACAGCTAAATTGGCCATTACGGGACAGGTTATCACAATTGGGCATCATGGCCCTGTACACCTCCTGCCACAGTTGACAGGTGGCCATTTGATCCAAATGGAGCCGATCAGACTGGTCCCACAGTGGAGGGGGTTCTTCCACTAATTGGATGAGGAGGGCCCCATCGATGTTCTGCATGGGAGGCTCCTCCTCTTTCTCCCCCGAAGCCCTTGAACCCTGCATTTAAATCAGTAAACTTTAGTTAGAAGATTATGATAATAAAACACTTGTTGTTATAAAAATAAAAACTGTTTTTCAAATAACACTTACAGTCTGTCGACCCCTTGTCCCACGGCCACCACGTCCCTGACCCCTTCTTCGACCACCAAGCCCACTTGCGGCTCTTTCTGCCCCTGAACTGAGGCCAATTGACTGTGGAGTCTCCTGTGTCCATTAAAAAAGTGCAAACATTGTCATAAATGCACATATATAAAAGAAACTACTTGTACTACACAACCCAAACTTTGGACAGATACATTACTTAGTTCTTCATCATGTTAAAAAGTGCAATTATATCCCTAACAAAAAATTTACAAAAAAGGTAATACAAAATATGACAGGAGGGACTACTAGGCACCAATAAAAAATGAGATTTTATTCTCTAACCTAAAAAAAGACATTGAAAATTTCCTGACGAGCGAGCTGCTCGTGGACAATCGGAGTTCTGCCTTACTATCTAGAGGACAAAGCAGACTGTTTTGACAATTGGATTTATAATGGTGAAATAAAAATAAAGGGAGCATTAGCAGGATAGAATTTTCATTGTGGTTGGACCACAAAAATGTAAGTTAAAATCAATAGAGCTCTGATTCATGTAGTTTATGAGGGGACTAACGTAAGTAAGTTACAAATTTAGGCATTTTTGACATGCCCCTTTATGGCATAATCAACATTCGTATGTATATTGACAGCGCAGTCCAGTGCACAGCTTGTGTAATGTAGTTAGTCCTGGAAATGCCGTTTAAGGGGGCATATTTGTGGCCTGAAGGTCAGCAAATAGCCCATTTGGAATTGTACAGTGTGTAATTTGTACACAGAGAAACGCATTAAAATTTCAGAGACAAACAAAGGGACAAAGAGCAAGCACTCTATGGTGTAGATCGGGGGGAGGGTGGTAGTGATGAGGCTCATGAAAGGAAGTCACATATTGGTTTAAAAGTTCAAAAGCGGGGTAGAGGGAAATTTGCAAGGAATGCTAACCATAATCTGACACAACACAACCAGTATGCAAGTTTGGCAGATGAGGGGGATGCAACTTCACAGACAGCACTGCTGCCGCAAGACAATTCGTGGGTGAGTCAGGGGAATGTCAGCTACATTAAGCAGGGGACCAGGAGAGCAGGGCATGCCAGACAGGTGCTGTTATGGTGAGATTCAATTAGTAGGGGTAAAGAGTGGCAAAAATGGCCACAAGAACAGGATTGTCAAATGGTGTGTTGCCTTCCTTGCACTAGAGTTCAACACATAGTGGATCTGGAGGACAGATTACTGTGAGGATCTTTAGAATATCCAGCATTCATGGTCCATATGGTCAAAACAGAGAAAGTTATTTGTAGTCTGAACAACCATAATAATGATTTTATCCATTTAGGGAATAAGCTTCGGCCAAGGCCCTCAAATGATTTAAAATTTTTATGACCAAAAAAGGTACTATTTAAAAAAAAAAAGATAAACAAGTGGCCCAAACACTAGTGTAGGAAGGAGGGATTTAGTATCTTTGAGAACTGTCCAGACTTCAATGTCGGCTATAGTCTCTACCATAGTAATGGTGGGCACCTCCATGGGGAAGGGGAAGCTGTTTAAATGGCGATTATGTAAAGAAAAAATATTTTGAACAAAAAAGGGAATGGGGTGGGGGAACATTATAGAATGGGAATAGAGTGCAGATAGAGAGCTGGGCAAAGGAAATGCAATTTGGGGACTAAGGAAAGGCAAAAGAATAAAAGGTCCTGCCCTTACAAAGATAGTCTGGCCAGAATGCGTCCTTGTCTGCATCATACCACCCAGTCACACTTTCCAGGCCAGTGTTATGCTGAGAGAGACAGATAGTGTAAATAATTACTATACCATGGTGTACACTTTAAACACACCCTAAAAACGGGAAAAAAGGTAGGGCAGGGAGAGTTTGTAAACACAAATGGACACAAAAGACCGTTTATGGTCTAAAGTGCTATCTGTCCACATTTTACAAAGGCAAATGGGTGACCCCAATAAACCAGCCACCTGCCCCTCTTCAGAGCAGGGGGTGCCTGGTTTCGTACTCAGTCGTCCCATTGACTGACATTATGCTCGGGTAATTGTCCAAGCACTAGAGGCCCCCCTAGGGTTCGGCCAGATCACCACAGCACATGAGCCCAGGGGTGGCCAATCATCACCATTGAAACTGTGTTCCAAAAATAACCCACAAAATAACATTGCTATGTCCAAAAAAAAGCACAGCATAATACTTAAAAATATATACAAAAAAAAGTCTGAACTAAGTAAACACACATTTACTTACACTTTCGTCATCCGGAGCACGCCCCACTTGTACCCTCTGGTGAGCTCCCGATCCTGGTTGTGAGGCCCCACCCTTTAAAAAAAAGATTAAAACATTTAGATTACATTACATAGGTCACAGTTCAAGTGCAAAATGATGAACTTGACTCTGAATAGGGGAGCAATAACACATTGGAAGGGGTTACCCACCTGTCCCACCACACAATCAGCTAGACGGGTAAACAAGACACACTATGCGCACTTTACATCTCCATTAGATGTCTTCATGTCTGCTGTTGTAGCTATTTGGGACTTCATCAACAGACATAAAGACCAAATGGAGACTGCATGGGTGCATACTGCAAATCATCTCCCCATACAGCTGATTGGCGGGAGGGCCAGATGTTTTACCCATGCAAATAAGATATTGCTGACTGATCCAGAGTCACGATAATACATGCCAAACAGCACAAAAAATCAATTGAATGAAAATAACACAACACATACATACTGTAAATTACGGAAACATTACCAATTCTGAACCTGCCCCAAGAATAGGTGACCACGTCGGATCTTGTGCCACATCCGAGGATAACGGAGATTCCTCCTGGTCAACAAACAGAAAATAAAAAATAAAAAAAATAAAAAAACATACATTGATCAAATACATATATACAATTTGACAGAAAATAATTTACCGCAATCTCCAGGGGAGTAGTCGTGCTGTTTGAAGAAGACATTTCTGGGAAAAAAAAAAAATTAGACAAAAAAAGACAGACATAATTTTGAAGGATAAAGTTAATTTTAGAGGGCAACACTTACAGTCTGAACCTTTTGAAGACGATAGGCCAAATGAAGTTGAACAACGCAAATTGCGTAAAGAAACTGCAGAAAAAGTAACAACAAAAAAGAAATTAGTACATACAATTATAATAGCAAAAAAAAAAACCCATTTAATAAATGCACAAAAAAGTGACACAAAAGCAATGCAAAAGCAATTATTACTATACCATGGTGTACACTTTAAAAACACCCTAAAAACGGGAAAAAACATTTAAATAATGGCATTAAAAAAGGGATATAGAGAAATATACAAGAGGGGTCAAGTGTATAAATAAAATATAAGCAAAACATACAGGATATATAATCCGAAACAAGGGAAAATAACATGTTAAACGCAGATTATATCTCCTGATGCAGGGATAGTCGAAGGAGAGACATAACACTTCATAAAACACATAAAACTTTTCAGTGCGAAAATACCTTGGTGACAAGTGCTGGATAGCTCCCTTTGGCAACTACCTCACAGGAAGTAAGGCAACCAGGATAAAAAATGGCTGCTCTTTTATTTCCTGTCATGTGAATTATCCAATTTCCTGAAAAATTCACATCTTCTGAGCATGTGTCAAATTATAAACGGATACACAAAACAGATAACATAACGGAAACCATTCAGTTGGCTATCCGTTTACCTCCATCTCCCATACACTTTCATTAAAATTTCGAAACGGAATATGACGGATCTAGAAAAACGGATACGTTACAAAAATGAATATAACGGACACCTATCGGTCATCATTAAAATCAATGGGAATTTAAACGGAATCCATAACGGTGATGTGAAAGAGCCCTAAGTATAATGCAATAATAAAACATAATTGCCCCCAAAGGTGTACATAGTCTTTAAAGGGAACCTGTCATCAACTTTATGCTGACCGTACTGAGGGCAGTATAAAGTAGTGACAGAAATGCTGATTTCAGCGGTGTGTCACTCATGAGCTAAAAGTAAGTGGTTGCCAAGAACCAGCATCATAATCATTGCAGCACAAGTCTTGAAAATAGTCATATCTACCTGAGAAGAGTCATGGTTATTCCTAATCTCCTGCTCTCCCCGCCCATCTGCTGATCGATTGGAAGTTGTCTCCTAGAGAGAAAGGGAGAAAACTAGCTAGAAGACTGTCAGTCATCAGCAAGTGGGCAGGGAGAGCAGGAATTCATGAATAACCAGGACTCTTCTCATGAAGATTTGACTCTTTTATGGGCCCAGTCTGCAATGTTTGTGATGTTGGTTCTTGGCAACCAATTACTTTTAACTTATAGATGACAGACCACTGAAATCAACTCACCTGTCTCTACTTTATTCTGCCGTTAGTATGGGTAGCATAAAGTTGATGACAGGTTCCCTTTAAGTACCAATTCAGTTCTGAAGTCACTTTGAGGGACTACACAATAGAAACCACCCATATATGACTCCATTTTAGAAACTACACCCATCAAACTATTCAAAACTGAATTTAGAAACGTAATTAACCATTTAGGTGTTAAAGGGTTTCTGTCACCAGATTTTGGACTATTAAACAGGCTGACATTACACATGTGCCAATGTCACCTGAATTTAACAGTGCTATTTATTTTTTCCAGTGTGCCTCCGTTTTTGTTTAAATCTAGAGATAAGCGAATCTATTCGCCGCTTCATAGATTCGTATCGAATGTTACAAATTTTCTACCATGAAGCGAATCCGGATTTTTTCAGATTCGCTCCGTTCGAATTTTGAATGTTCTTAAACCTTTGTACGCATACGCTAAGTACTTGTCCGATGAATTATACGCTAATGCTACATATAACTTAATTTATACGCTGCTGCGTACGAATTCAGTTAATTAGCGAACTTTTACAGTAAGTTCGTTATTCGTGCGGAAAATAGGCGGCAAAAAGCCCGGGAAGAAAGCGGTCACCTGACCTAGTGGGAAGGGCTTACTCTGATTGGCCCATAGGCTCGGTAAGCCAGCGACATCAGTTGTGCTGGGACTGCTTAGACGAGCAGAAGTACTGTGAAGTTGTGAAAGACAGAGAACTGTTTTCTGGAAACTGTGGTGTTGTTCTGGGCATCCATAATAATACACATATCAGGGCCATTGCAGGGCAAGTGCAGGGCTAGTAATATTAATCAGGCAGGGAGAGAGACAGGGAGAGAGACAGTGAGAGAGACAGGGAGAGAGACAAAGACCTGCAGGGCCACAGTCAAGTGAAAATGTCTGGCACGGAAAAGCAAAAGAGTTCCACTTCAAGCCAGAACTGGAGCTCCAAAAAAAAGGAGATGGTAGCACAGACCAGCAGTGCCAAAGGACATGTAGCCGCAGCTTCTACTGGTAGAATTCGTAATAGTTGGCCGCAAGCCTCGGATCACCTGCTGCACTATCTCCTTCTTCTGCTGGTTCGGCTGTCGGTGTGTGCCATCTTAATTCTGCCGGTCCATCAGGCAAATCATGTATTTAAGCTCTCCAGAGCTAAATGTTGAAGAACGCCTGGATGCCATTTGTAAAACTTCGCTCTGCCTCTGAGGAGTGCACGCCACGGCCTAGCGTTGTGCGTGCCTGCGTATTACGCAATCGCTAGACAATAGTACGATGAGGATTCCTACTCAATTTGTATGCTCATGCATACGTGTTCAAATAAGTAGCGAACCTTTAACAACTGTATGTTCGTTATTAGTGCGCGAATGTTCCCAGAACACGACAGAATAATGAATGATTTGTACGCAGCTTCGACCAAATAGCTTCGTATTAGGTATGAATCTTTTTAAAAATTCAACGATCATTCGGCAAAGCAATTTTGTATGATTCGCTCATCTCTATTTAAATCCAACTTTTATTATACGCGCAGTGAGTGAAGGGCTCTCACCAGTCCCGGCTTCCAAACTGCGCTTGCGCCAAATACGTCACAGTCGAGCACAACGCAGAGCAGTGAGAAAGCCGGGAGTCGGTCGAGTGCCCTTCACTCACTGAGCCTGCAGCGAATACTGAATGGGACAGCGCAGGCACGAGATTTACAAAGTAGACAGGGGCAGCAGGAGGAGACCAACGCTGGCCTGGACCTGTCAATCAAGAGGACGCGTGCGTTACATGAGGTGGGTGAACGGAGCCTCTAGGAGCAGGTGCAACGCCTCCCTGCTCCTAGAGGCTAAGTAGCATATAATAATAAAAGTTAGATTTAAACAAAAACGGAGGCACACTGGAAAAAATAAATAGCACTGTTAAATTCAGGTGACATTGGCACATGTGTAATGTCAGCCTGTTTAATAGTGCAAAATCTGGTGACAGAAACCCTTTAAACAGGTATTAAAGGAAGCTGTCATGTTGATCATAGTCTCTGAGCTGCAGGCAGCATGTTATATAGCAGATGAAGCTGAGAAGACTGATATATAGTTTGTGGGAAAACATTCAGCATAACCTGTATTTTATTCATTGAAATTCCTGCTCATTAGGGACTTTCAAGTAAAGGAGGCGGTCCTATCAGTGATTGACAGCTATCTCTGTATACACAGTAATAGAGGGAAGGTTGTTAATCACTGATAGGACTGCCTCCTTGACTTCAAAGCCCAGAATGAGCAGGAATTTGAATGAATAAAATACAGGTTGAACTGAATAGTTTCCCATAAACCTATATACCAATATACTCAGCTACTCCTGCTGTATGACATTCTTCTTGCAGCTCAAACACTATGTTTAACATGACAGGTTCCCTTTAATTCCTATTTAAAGGGGTTATCCAATACTATAAACTGCTCCCCATATGCCGGGCCCCTCACAGGGAATATACTTACCCCGCTCCCTGCACTGCTCCTGGCCCCTGCATCGCCGCTGCTGCTTCTCCCTGTGCGCGGATGAAAACATCTACTGTCGGGGGAAGGGTGAGGAGGAAGGGGGGCGGACAGCCAATGGGTGTATCGTGGGTGACGCTAGGGAGGCTCGTCCTTGTCACCACCGTGCCATTGGCTGCTCCCCCGACACTGGATGTTTTCATCCGCACAAGGGGCGGGGACCAGGAGCGGTGCAGGGAGCAGGGAGCCAGGTAAGTATATTCCCTGTGAGGGGCACAGCATATGGGTGGGCAGTTTATAGCATGGGATAACCCTTTAACACCTAAAGGGTTAACAAAGTTTTTAAATTCAGTTTTGAATAATTTGAGGGGTGCAGTTTCTAAAATGGAGTCATTTATGGGTGGTTTCTATTATGTAAGCCCCTTAAAGTGACTTCAAAACTGAACTAGTCTTAAAAAAGTCTGTTTTGGAAAATTTTTTCATTTTCATAAAGGGTAACAGGAAAAAAAGCACCCTACAATATCTTACTCATTTTCTTATGAATGCAGCAACACCCCATATATGGTCATAAATTGTTGTATGGACACATCAAAGACACAGAAGGGAAGGAGCACAATATGGCTTCTGGAGGACACATTTTGCTGAAATAGATTTCAAGTGTTATGTTACATTTGAAGAGACCCTTATGTACAGTACAATCATGGCGATAACCTTCAAGAAGTTACCTAGTTTGGAAACTATATCCCTCAAGGAATTTTTCAAAGGGTTTAGAGTAAAGATGAGCGAATCAGTTCATACTGAACCAGATTCGGTCCGAACGTTGCTATTTTATGGGTGACAGACCAACCCAAATCTTTTCAGGTTTGTTTCTGACTAATCCAGTCAAACGGCCCATAGCACCATTTTATTGACTGCGGGAAAAAATCCCTAGGGAAGAAGAAGAAGGGTGCTCACATGACCCTGAGAGGAATTTGGGAGGGAGTGCTTGCCCTGATTGGATCCCAGGCAGACAGCCTTGATGAGCCCATCAGTTCTACAGCAGGCAGGGAGGTGCCCTAGCAGACTGTCATTCTGTGCTGGGCTGTGAATGAGAGTGGTTGGGCCTTCTAGAAAAAACATTTTAGGGAGTCAGGGACAGTCAGAAATCAATCAAGCTTTTATTCTACTGCCAGGGACAGAAGAAGAAGAAGGCTGCAGACCCCAGGCATGGCCATGTTGGTGGTGGTAGTAGTGGCACCTGTAGCCACAGTATGGGCATTAGGGTAGCTACAGTGGCAGTCAGGGTAGAGCAGTGGAGGGGGGACAAAGAACCCACCATGATATCCCACAGCCTGATAAAAAGCGGCAGGGAGGGTGAGGATTCTGATGATGATTGTGTGTTGGACAGGACCTGGGAGCTTGATCGGAGTGCTGAGGAGGAGGCAACATCAGAGGATGAGGGTGATGGCTGCAGCAATGAAGAGCAGAAGCCACGTACCTCCCAAAGAAAAGGCTATACCCCGTCTGCTTCAGGATCTGTTGATGCCCCTGACTCTGTCGGTGGGTTAGGCCCAAAAAGTACCAGAACTAAGCCAAGCTCGGCTGCCTCTATCTACAGTTGTGCAAGTATCTCTCATCTGGCATTTTTTCTCCATGCTGCCGGAAGACAAAAGCATAGCCTTGTGCAAGCTGTGCAAGAACAATTTAAGACATGGGCAGGCAAACAAAAATATAGGCACCACAACTCTATTGAACCACATGAAGCGGCATCACCCCATCCCATGGGCAAACAGAGGTGGCAGCCAGCTATAACAACAGGAGTTCCCTCCTTCTCCCGGGCCATATTTACAGGCAGCATAGTATCTTCAATATGTAATCATCCCTTTCTGCTTCTCCCGCTCAGACTCCTCCTCTGCTCCATCTTCAGCCATCAATAACGGAATGAGCAGCCTTGAAACAACTCTACATGCCCAGCAATCTGATGGGGTGCATGCTTAATTCCCACCTGATCAAGTTGCTGGTGGTGCAGTTGCTGCTGTACCATCTAGTCAAGTCTGCTGCCTTTATGAAGCTAATGGAATGTGCTCAGCCTCACTAGAAGATTCCTCACTGGCATTATTTCTCCCAAGAAGCCATCCCTGACTTGTATTCTCATGTCACAGAGTACGTGGCCCACCCCCTGTAATTCTCGCTTCACGGCAAGGTTCACGTCACGGTGGACTCCTGCAGCAGCTCTTATGGGCAGGGACAATACATGTCTTTCACAGCCCACTGGGTCAAGGTTTTTTCTAGCAGCAGCGAGGCAGCACCCTGGCAATGAGACCAGGTCCTTTTGACCCCCCCACGATTGTGTTGGCTTGGCTCCCACACCAGGCACTTCTCTGCCTCCTCCGCCTCCTCCTCCATGGACATTGGCCTGTCCCCAACAACAGCAGGGTAATGGGTCGCTTGCACTAACCCTCTTTCCTATCACATATGTCAAGTCAAGCACTGCCACGCCATGTTAGAGCTGATTAGCTTGGGCGAGAGTACATCAAAGTACATGAAGCGGAAAACATCCCGTTGGGCTCATGCAGCAGTGGACCACAGAAGAAGAAGAGCAGCTGATGCATCTTAAGAGGATGATGAGCTGCCACTGCAAGAATAAGAGGAGGAGTCGGAGGAGGAAGAGCAAGAGGACGATGATGACGATGGCACCGTCCAGGACACTCAATCGTCTCGGGGGGGGGGGGGGGGGGGGGACCAGAAAGTGGCTCCTCAGGCAGGTTGGACAAAATGACGACCTGTATGCTCGCTTGCTTACGCAGTGACAGGCGTATTGTTGGCATCAAGTAGTCTGATGATTACTGGATAGCCATGCTTTATGAACCTCCCTATCAAGGCAAAATGGGGGAATGTTTTCCTTTCTCAGAAATGGAGGACAAATTACATTATTACCAGGAAACATTGTGTACACAGCTTGTCACAGCTTATGACAAGAAAACACCTGCCACCAACATGTCTCATGCCAGTAGATGTAAGATGGGACTGTATACTGGAGGTGGTATCATTAATCCCCTACCCTCCCACACCTTTTCTGGTTCACTTTTTACATTTGACCCAGTAACAAATTCAGAAGTCTCCTTGCTCCTCTTCTTCTCAATTTACTACCAGCACTACTTACCCTATTCCCTCATACTTCCTGCAGGCTCTCTCCCTGGCTGTCACTACCCATCTAATCAAAGTTTTCAACCTCTCTCTCTCTCTTCTGGATCTTTCCCACCTCTTTTAAACTCCGTTACTGAAAAAAACATATCTTGATCCATCCTGCACAGCTAACTACAGACCTATCTTTAATCTCCTCTTCATATTTGAACTTCTGGAATGCCTGGTACACTCTCATCTCCTCTCTCCTTTCCTTCTTACAATCTGGTTTCCGCCCTCTACACTCTACAGAAACTGCCCTTACAAAAGTGACAGATGACCTCCTGACAGCCAAATGCAACTATAACTACATTCTACTCATTCTCCTGGATCTCCCTGCAGTAGTTGACACTGTGGACCACCACCTGCTCAGCATGCCCCAATCTTTTGGTCTTAAAAGGGTTCTCTCACTTCAGCAAATGGCATTTATCATGTAGACAAAACTAATAAAAGATACTTTCTAATGTATTGTGACTGTCCATATTGCTGGCTTGATTTATTTTTCTATCACACTGCTCATTTCCAGAGGTTATGGCCACAGACAAGTACAACTACAAAAAAAAAAGTCCTCGTACAGCTATCTGAAAAGTAAAGTAAAGAAGTTACCAATGCTGGAAGGGAGCGAGTAAAATCTAAAAGAATGGAAAATATGTGAGTCTGAAAGGTAGCTTTCTAGGTGCTATGAATACAATCCCTGGTGACTATTCTGATAGCAACCATGAATTCAATCAAACGTTGGAGTTATTATTTATATTATTTTACCACATTTGTTTGTCATACACAACATTGTAGCATTTCAACAATATAAATTATAAAATTATCCTTAATTGCAGTATGTGAAAAGTTATTATTCAATCCTTTAGTGTTTTGTTTCTGCTAGTTTTGAATGTACGTAAAGATAAAAGAAAAAATATAAAAGGCTATGACTAGTCATTTCATTTTTATGCTTCCATGACATATAAATTAGCAAGAAGGTTAAACAAAGAAAAATAATTATACACAAAAGTAAAGCTGAAGTTTTATATTCCATTGTTCTTGTATAATCTTTCACGTGTATACCCCATAAACCCACCAACCTGTTCATCAATACTTTATAAAAAGATATGTTGAAAAAAGACACTCAAGTTCAACTTATTCTCCTGCAATGATAATGCATACTCCTCAATATTGAAACTGCAATACCAAGAAGGAAAAGTTGTGGAATTATGGAAATCACAGGATCGATAGACATGTTAATGATATGCAAATTATATAAAAATGGATACAAAATATTTTAAGCATCTTGATTTATGAGCCAATAGCCCAATGTCATGAAAATGTCGTCTGATGGTTTGTATAGATGCTGTTTGCAGCCTTAGGATTGGGATGTGATGTCCAATTTTACTTGCAGTACAGAATGGATCACTGTACACCATTCTTCTAATCAAAGAGTCCGTGCAGAGGTTCACCTCTGAGCACCTCTTCCTGTCACTCCTGTTCATTGTTGTTCTCCCAACCACCGGGACACACAAGGTTGAACAGTGCTGATATCTCAGCCTAGGTGTGTAGAGATCTGTCGAGAGATAGACCAAGGCCTCTCAGTTCAAGAATTCCGTCCCTCTCAGATTTTGACAAGTGGCAATAAATGGCACGCCAATGACCAGAAGGCATCACACAATCATCCCACATGACTAAGAAACTTTGCTTTCAGTCTGGCTTCTATGCCTTTTCCCCGTGCCACAGATTGGAGCTAGGCACTTGAAAAATGTTGAAATCTGCAGATCTAAGTCACACCTGCTATTTCCTTGATTTGCGTAACCTTACAGCTTGCTGAAATTTCAACGTTGACAAGTGTATAATATAAAGATATATAAATATAGATATACGCCAAGTAATACTTCCTTACATTACCGTTGCTATTTAGTGAATACTGACATACAATGCCTAAATAATACTGTACCTGAATAATACAACCATATAAGGGGCACTTATCATTCAGATACAGTACTGCCTTTCAATGCCCAAATATAACCGGAATTTAACATCCAAATAACTTGACAATGCAATACATAAGTATTGAAAAGGTTAATAGTAAAGTTCTTGGTGGTCTACAAAATTGAAGAAGTTTATTCCTACTCACCTCTCCAAGCTCTAGCAGTGTCCTGCTCTAAGTGAGCTGTATGACCCTAGTCTGTCTCAAGCTAATCAAGTTAAAGGGGCTGTCCGAGTTATGGAAAAAAAATATAGCACTGTAAATCTGATGGGCAGCAATATATAACTAAGTTAAGCAAGTTTTAGGCAAAAAAAATCTATATTTCCTCATTTCCCTCGTTCTCTTCTGGCCTTTGTTTACCTGCAGTAATAACAATCTCTGCCCCTCCCCCTTCCTGCTCTGCAAAGGGAGTGAATACAAGTGCTGCCCTGAGTGACATGTCTGCAGGAATACTCAGCAGCATGTTGTATGTGTAGGACTACAAGTCCCAGTGGTACAATGACAATGCTGATACACACAGGAACTTCCCCCTTCCTGTTCTTGTGCAATACAATTCCTCTGTCAACTCCTGTGCCCAGCATTTGTCTCCTCACTGTCTGCAGTGTAAAGCCTGTTGTAAAGCCTTGAGCCCTTAGTGTGTTCTGGCTGAAGGGGTTAATATTTTATCTGAAGGAATCCAGGGAGAGAGCAGATAGTAGCCCCGCAGTGCAGGGGGCGTGGCCAGCACAGTGATGTCTCGTGTACAGACTGTTATCTGATCTCTGAGACTTGTGCACGAAAGATCACAGAGCAGGGAGATAAGCTGACATCATAGGCCATGTGACCCTCAGTGAAATGGGAAAGTTGTTATACTTGACAAGTTAGGAACATAGAAAGAAAAAAAAATAACTTGGACAACCCCTTTAAGTGTCCTCTTTCTCCTCTACAATGATTATGCAGAGTGTAGAGCAGAAAACAGAGAAGATGTGCAGTTGAGATTTATCGGTTCTCTCTATTGTAGTCGAATGCTCTCAGAGTAAATAAGTACTCTGCAGTCTACTGCAACTGATAAAGTGGAGCAAATGCTTTCAGTTCCACTATTCAGTTACTCCTGGAGGCATTGTCATGGGGTGGAGGTGCTTCTTAGGAAATGGTGGCTTTGGGAATTTGTTCACTTTGCAATCACATAAAACTAGTCATCTTCAACTTATTAACTGTTGTTGCAATTGGAATAATTAAAGCAGGCTGCAGATCCCCTTAAAGGTGTTCGCCATCTCAGACATGATGCTATCAGTGTCAAGTAGGTGTCGGTTCCACCTCTAGGACCCAATCCTATCTCCAGAACAGTGCCCCCGAAGTGAAGGAGAGCACGCTCTACACTTACTGCTATGGGAGTTCCCAAAATAGCCAAGTCAAGGTCCCATTGCAGTAAATGGAAAGCATCGGCATGCATGGCCACCTTTCCATTGACCACTATGAGCCTGCCAGAAATAGCTGATTCAGGCATTTTTGGAACTCTCACAGTGGTGAATGGAAGGTGGCCACTCTTGTGCGGTGTTCTCTCCTTCACTTCCGAGTCCTAGAAGTGGGACCGCACCTTTATGCTGTCTGCCATTTATGGCATATCCTAGCGGTATGCTTTCAATGTCTGATCAATGAGATGGGAATACACATTTAAAGATAGAGCCTATTTTGGCCTTTAGAAGGCAGCCCCATTTTGCAAATCTGATGCGTGTTACTTTAAGTGGCAATAACTTTTAAAGGTTTTTTCTTATCCTTGCAATTCTGAGATTTTTTTTGTGACACATTGTACTTTTAGTGTTACATTTTGGCCTATATTAGAGATAAGCGAATCAGTTTGTTACGAACTTCCCAAAAATGTGTCTTCAAGATGAAACTGAAGCTTTTCAGGTTCGCTACAAACAAATCCAGTAAACTGGCACGCAGTGCCATTTTACTAATCATGTCGCCGGGAAAAAGCACAAGGGAGGAAGAAGAAGTATGCTCACATGACCCTGAGAGGAAGTGGGGTGGATGGGTGGAACAGAAAAGACATCTCTCCATCCAGTTCAGCCTGTTATCCTGCAAGTTGATCCAGAGGAAGGCAACAAACCCCTGTGAGGTAGAAGCCAATTTTCCCCACTTCAGGGGGAAAAAAATTCCTTCCCGACACCAATCAGGCAATCAGAATAACTTCCTGGATCAACGACCCCTCTATAGTAGCTATAACCTGTAATATTATTACCCTCCAGAAATACATCCAGGCCCCCAGAGGCGTAGCTAGAGGTTCAGCACAGGGGGGTTGAAACATACTTGAGTGGGCCCCCCACTTATTGGCTTCCCAAACGCACGTTTCCAACTTCACAGGCACATACTACTAGTTGTGGTTATAATATTGTATTAGAAAGATGACTGTATAAACTGCAAGATCGTCTATGCGGCTAAGTACAGTACAATAGACTTTCTACATACCCTAGTCTAAATACTCTACCACATAATGCAGTAAAATATAGGACTAATAGGAGTAAAAAACAAGGGGACTCCTATGTTAAAGGAAACGTGTCCCCAGTTTTTACATCACTCCACTGCCCCCATCAGACCTCAGATCAGCATATTGTGCCCCATCAGACCTCAGATCAGCGTATTGTGCCCCCCATCAGACCTCAGATCAGCGTATCGTGCCCCCATCAGACCTCAGATCAGCGTATTGTGCCCCATCAAACCTCAGATCAGCCTATTGTGCCCCCATCAGACCTCAGATCAGCGTATTGTGCCCCCATCAGACCTCAGATCAGCTTAATGTGCCCCCATCAGACCTCAGATCAGACTATTGTGCCCCATCAAACCTCAATTCAGCCTATTGTGCCCCCATCAGACCTCAGATCAGCGTATTGTGCCCCCATCAGACCTCAGATCAGCGTATTGTGCCCCATCAAACCTCAGATCTGCATATTGTGCCCCCCATCAGACCTCAGATCATCGTATTGTGCCCCCATCAGACCTCAGATCAGCTTAATGTGCCCCCATCAGACCTCAGATCAGCGTATTGTGCCCCATCAAACCTCAGATCAGCGTATTGTGCCCCCATCAGACCTCAGATCAGCCCACCCAGCCACATAAGATAAAAATAAAAAACCTTTCTTACCTGTTCTGCGCTGCGGCTGCCCTCCGGTCCACGCTCCGCTCTCTTCCCTGGCCCGCGCACACTATGACCTGACGCTGCGTGCAGCGTCAGGTCATAGTGCGCGCCGCCAGGGAAGAGAGCAGAGCGCGGACCGGAGGGCAGCCGCAGCGCAGAACAGGTAAGTAAGATTTTTTATTTTTATGGGCCCCCTTGAGTCAGTGGGCCCGGAGCCGTCGCCCCCCCTGCCCCCCCGGTAGCTACGCCACTGCAGGCCCCTCTTGAACTCTTTTAGTAAACTCACCATCACCACCTCCTCAGGCAGAGAGTTCCATAGTCTTACTGCTCTTATCGTAAAGAATCCTCTTCTATGTTTGTGTACAAACCTTCTTTCCTCCAGATGCAGAGGCTGTCCCCTCTTCACAGTCACAGTCCTGGGGATAAATAGATGATGGGAGAGATCTCTGTACTGACCTCTGATATATTAATACATAATTATTAGATCTTCCCTCAGTCGTCTTTTTTATAAAGTGAATAACCCTAATTTTGATAATTTTTCTGGGTACTGTAGTCCACCCATTCCAGTTATTACTTTAGTTGTCCTCCTCTGAACCCTCTCCAGCTCTGCTATGTCTGCCTTGTTCACAGGAGCCCAGAACTGTACTGGGCATCTATGCCTCTTTTGATGCAACCCATTATCTTATTGGCCTTGTCAGCAGCTGTCTGACACTGGTTTCTACAGCTTAGTTTGCTGTTCACTAAAATTCCTAGGTCCTTTTCCATGTCAGTGTTACCCAGTGTTTTACCATTTAGTATGTACTGGTGACTTGCATTATTCCTTCCCATGTGCATAACCTTACATTTGTCAGTGTTAAACCTCATCTGCCACTTCTCTGCCAAAGCCTCCAATCTATCCAGATCCATCTGTAGCAGTGTACTGTCCTCTTAATAACTTTACACAGTTTAGTGTCCTCTGCAAAAATTGATATTTTACTGTGCAAGCCTTCTACAAGATCATTAATAAATATATTGAAGAGAATAGGGCCCAATACTGACCTCTGTGGTATCCCACTAGTGACAGTGACCCAATCTAAGTATGTGCCGTTAATAACCACCCTTTGTTTTCTATCACTGAGCTAGTTACTTACCCACATACAGACATTCTCTCCCAGTCCAAGCATTCTCATTTTATATACTAACCATTTATGCGGTACAGTGTCAAATGCTTTGGAGAAGTCCAGATATACGACATCCATTGATTCGCCGCAGTCAAGTCTAGAACTTACCTCCTCACAGAAACTGATTAAATTAGTTTGACATGACCGATCTCTTAATGAAGCCATGCTGATATGAAGTTATTTACTTATTTTCATTGAGGTAGTCCAAGATAGCATCTCTTAGAAAACCTTCAAATATTTTACCCACGACAGATGTTAAACTTACTGGCCTATAGTTTCCGGGCTCTGTTTTTGGACCCTTTTTGAATATTGGCACCACATTTGCTATGTGCCAATCCTGTGGAACACTCCCCGTCAGTATAGAGTCCTTAAATATTAGAAATAAGGGTCTGGCTATGACATTACTTAATTCTCTTAGGATCCGGGGGTGTATGCCATCTGGTCCTGACGATTTGTCTATTTGAATTTTTTTTAGACGCCGCTGTACTCCTTTCTGGGTCAGACAGGGCACTTTTAATGGGGAATTTACTTTTATATTCTGCATTTCATCTGACAGTTTATTTTCCTCAGTGAATACAGTGGAGAAAAAAATATTTAATAGCTTTGCTTTCTCCTCATTGCTGTCTGAAACTCCTGCCTCATTACTCTGTAAGGGGCCAACACTTTCAGGTTTATACTTTTTACCATTTATGTAATTGAAGAACATTTTAGGGTTAGTTTTACTCTCTTTGGCAATTAATCTCTCGGTCTCTAGTTTGGCTGCTTTTATTTGTCTTTTACATATTCTATTTTTTTTCCTTATAGTTTTTCAATGCTTCCTCGCTCCCCTCTTGTTTTAGCAATTTAAATGCTTTCTTTTTGTCATTTATTGCTTTCTTTACAGTTCTATTTATCCACATTGTTTTTTTCTTGTTCCTTAACCTTTTATTCCCATAAGGTATGTACCTCTCACAATTAGATATTAGGATGCTTTTAAAAATCTCCAATTTTGTGGCTGTATTTTTATTTTTGAGGACTTTGTCCCAGTTAGTTAGGCCAATGGCCTCTCTTAGTTGGCTAAATTTTGCTTTTTTGAAGTTTGGTATTTTTGTTCCTCCCGGAAGAAACACTGTTGAATGACAATTGGAAGGTTATTAATTTATGGTCACTATTTCCCAGGTGTCTCCCAACCTGCACATCTGTTGTTCTGTCAGGTCTATTGGTTAATACTAAGTCCAGTATGGCTGTCCCTCTAGTCGGGACCTGAACCAGTTGGGAAAGGTAATTGTCTTTGGTTATTGCCAAGAACCTGTTTCCTTTATGAGATGTACAGGTTTCAGTTTCCCAGTCTACATCTGGGTAGT